>JAOTQJ010137669.1:0-40991 GCA_025642045.1 Solanum sejunctum | reverse complement strand
CAAATCTCCGAAATCTCCAACACAAATCCCAACTGTAACATAGGATAGGTGAACCAGGGAGACGCGCCAAGCGTTCACACATCATAATGCATAAAGGTTATCATGCCCTATGGAGCCGAGGCGACGGTACCACGCACTCTTGTGAGCTGGGGAGAACTCGACCCCACACTCACATGTCATGATATCATCGCAGCCCAGCTCCTTATGCGTCCAAGCTAAGGAAAGCCGGTCCATGGGCAAACTGACCCGCCGTATCTAGCCTACTTCAGAATATATATACATATAATCATATATGCGCATGAAAAATGCAGCCTGGGAATCGGTGAACGAGGCCAAATGAGCACGAACAGAGTCGTGAGAATCATATGCACAAAAATTTGTTTCAAAAACTTGGAAATATGCAAAATGTTCACTTTTAAAATCAAGTAGTCATTCTTTTATGAATTTTGCCAAAACTGCTCAAATTCACATTAGAGGTAATTTCGGAACAAACTGACTTACAACTTTCTAATTTGCTAATTCCAGTCAAATGAACACTATTCATGGGTTCAAAACTCAAAAGTTTAAGATGAAATAAATTTATCGTAAAATTTGGCCAAACATGAACGTAGTGTATTTTCAAACCCAATTTGTACAGGAAAGGAACTTTTCAAATGTATAACGTTGAATAAGCTTACGAATTCATGCCAAAAGGGTAGGAAATCTTTACAAACCTCAATCTCGCTTTCCAACTAGCTCTAATGTAAAGTCAATCCAAACTTAGACTTCTGGACGTTCAACGTCTACACAATTACAATAACGCCAAAGATTAATATCCGTATCGAACCTTAATCCCTAACTTTTTCGTTCTAAATTTATAAAAAATTTGGCAGCATTTCCCCTTAAAATACTCCGCCTCGAGAATTCAAATAGGCTTAAATAATCAGTTAACAGCAACAACAACAGCCCATTACACCAATAAACCTTTTCAAATACCACCACAACATCCAAACGCCACAAAACGCCATTGTGACGTAATTAGCAAAATAGAGCAGAAGTGAATCAAACTAATATCTATCATATTCAAGCCTTCTGATATACTCCAAAAACCACAATACATCACCCTAATGCCCAACGAAAACCCCTAACGCTGAAACGTAAAATTATACCCTCGACGGGCCTCTAAGCTAACGTTCATATAATTATTTGAATCATTTTCTAACACTTCTTTTACCCCGTAAAGACTATTTCCATGACAAATAAATATAAATACATGACAAAAATCCAGTATACACCCATATGCAACTTTTGTTCCCAATTCGACCACCAATTCAAAATTCATAATCCCATTAACAGCTAATCCTATTTTCGCGTTTTACCTTCATTTTGACACATTACGAACACCTTCAAAACCTTTAATTAACATAAACAAAGATAAAAATTAACATACCTTGCAATCCTTTACTACACCCACAACCTTCGTAGCTGCTCAACTACGCATTTTCTTGGCCAACCAACGCCACCACGCTACTTAGGGGACCGAGCTTGAAGCATCAAATAATCGAAAATACGGAAAATTGAATTTCTGTTGGCCTACTGTAGCAAACCCGAGAGTAGAAGCTTGTTCAAACTTTTTTTTGCTCAATTTTTTTTTAAGTATGGGATAATCTTGTACCAGATATAAGGTCATGTATATATAGGCACACATATACCACTTGGGCCAATCAAAAACTTGCGCACACACCTTGACCCTCCCTCAAATTATCCTTAAGGACTAAACCTAGAAGAAATGTTGCATTCGGTCCCAAACTTTATTAAATCGAACCAATTAAGGACTTTCGGGGTTTAAGTTAAGTTATAGGTCATAACAGCTCTGCGATCCATAGAGGTCTCGTAAATCATCAAAAATTAGGAATTTCTTTAAATTTTTCCCCAATCATGACCAACCTGTAATCTTGCAAATCTAGACACAAAAACAAATAAAGTAATAATTATTGCATAGAGAACACACAAAATCCTAAGTTTTAAGCATCAAAATTGATGTATTTTGACAACACATTAGCCACCATCAGAAAACATGCAAAATGAATCCAGTTAATTAATACATGCATATACACCTTCCAAAAATTATGAATTCTCCAGCTTTACTTTGTTAGTTCTTTGTGGTTACCACAATCCTAGTTGTGGATTTAGCTACTCATTTTATGTGAAGATGAAGAGGTTATGATGAGAAGATATAATTAAACACTTATATAATAGAATTAAGAACAAGCAATCTAATATCAGTAAGAATCACAAGCTTTAAGATCAAATTCAACTACAAGTGTTCTCAAAGACTCTCACAATTTTGTCTTTCAAAATATTGAATTCTCTTAGTACTAACCTAAAACTAATCAAAACTGGTGAGAACTTGTGAAAAATAATCTAAAATACCTATTTATAATATTTTAAATTCAAATCCTAAATGACTTAGGAGAACTGGTCACCATACTCTAGCACAACACTTTACGGCTCATATTGAAGTTCAAGGCCCGTAATTAGGGTCTCGTACATTATTACTGGAGAATTGGTCTTCCTCTTTACGACAACTTTTTATAACTCATAAAACGGTTTACGATTGCTAAAGGAGGTTTCTTTTGATGAACTTCAGAAAGTCTTCATTCTTTGTTTCTTAGGGCATGAAACTTCTTCTACGACTCATCATCAATCAACGTCTCATCTATATATTCATAGAAATAACTTCAGAAACTTGGTCCCTCATTGGAATTCTGTACGAAACCACCCTACAAATCGTAGAATAGTCTATGCCCCTAAGGTGTCTCGTATAATAACAAATTTGTAGGAGCTTTGTAACTTTCCCCAAAATCACTGTCAACCTGTAATCCTGCAGAGATAAATGCAAAAACACATAAAACCCACAAACATCATATTGAGAACACACAATATCCTAAGTTTTAAGCATCAAAAGTGTTGTATTTTGGAAGAAAATCAACACCCTCAACTTAAAATTCTTGCTTGTTCTCAAGTGACAAACTCAATCTATATTGATAATACAATAATACACAAACCTGAACTTAATGGCATACATCAAATAAATCTCAAACTCGGATACCCACACCAACTTTTCAAAACAGGATTAGATAGTTATGTAGCAAACCAATGCAAACTGGTGCATGGGATAACACAATTATGACAAGCAAGGTATGATCAACAATCTACAACGACTGAACAAATCTAGTGTAACCTATGTAATGCAAGTGCTCTCACAAAATAAGTCCCATTTTTGACAATTAATGATGTATTTATATTTGACCTTGCAACTATACAAAAATATTCACTCTCACAAAATATTTTCATACATGAAGACTCATACCATAGGCTTACCCCTATACTCATGACTCAGACCTTCAACTCACTAGACTAGGATCACTTTAGGACTTTCTTGGATTGTAACATAGGCTCCAACAGCTTTGGTATGGTACTTTGTGAAATTAGTGACTAAAGGCCCTCCTTGAAGCTGCATTTTTCTACACTTTTGCCTCCAAACTTTGCTTATTTCACCTTATTCTCCCTTTTCCCTATTTCAAGCTTTTTGGGGTGCTTTCTTTTCATTTTTTAGCTTTCTGCCTTATTTTTACACTTCACTTTTCTTTTTAGCTCATATTTACGACATCACTTATTTTTCTTGCACCCAGTACGTGATTATTTTCTCCTTTTATGTTGTATTCCTAACTCACCCTTATTTTTGTGCTTTACCCTCACACTATCTACCTTCAACTTAGGCTTTTAGCCTCTGCTGAGGTGCACAATATCCATCCTCCTAACCAGGGCCACTATAGGTAGCCACCTTCAACTTAGTCTTTTTACCTTAGTCAAGGTTTAGAATGTTCAGAGAAAGACTAGGGCCAATTTAAGGATTTTTCACTAGAGAAGACTAGGTTCATCAGGTGTTTCCAAAGAAGAGGTACACGTGGATCAAACATTTTGAACAAGGAACATATCATCAATTTGTTTGGTTATTTTTAGGCTAAAGTGGACGATTTAAGAACAATGGCCTAAGATTTTTCCTAATCTAATTAATTACGAATTAGCACAAAATACATGAATTTATCAAATTATGCTCACACTCACATAATATTGCATATATTATCAATAAAAGACTCATAGATCATGCTTTTTATCTTAATGTACCCTCACTTATTAGAACAAATATTATCATACTGCTAAACATGCATGGTTATTATCTAACTACTTAATCAAAATTTTTTTGTGGGTATCATTTTTCAAACAAAAAATAAAAACATGCTATATGCCACAACTGTTGGTATTATATGCTACAAATATTATCTAACATCCTTAACGTGTCGGTTCAACAAAAATTAAATATCCACATTGAAAAAAACACTAGCAAGAAAAATTAGGGATCAAAAATTAGGGTAGTTATGGACCCAAGCTATTCAGGCTTCACTAAGGCCCATAACTATCCACACCCCATCAAAAATGATGTACATTATCCCTAATGCATAAAATGAAAATGAAATAGATCATAAGGGGTAAAAAAACATACATGGCACGTAAGCGCCATGGTCCATATTGGGTTGCCTCCCAAGCAGTGCTGGATTTATTATCGAGGCACTACATAGATAGCTTGAGTACTCATACTTCCATAAAAGCCCATTCTTTGACCGTCTTTATCTCTTCCACGCTTCCAAGGAATGCCTTGACTCTTTTGCCATTTAACTTGAAAGTTCCTCCATTTTTCCTCTCCAACTCAATGGCCCCATGATCAAAGACGTGTGCTACTCAAAAGGGTCCTAACCATCTAGTAGCACAAAGTCCCTTAGTGTTAATTGGCGGTTCTTTATTCGTCATGTTGCAGCTTCATTCTTTGTTTGTACAAGACTAAGCTCTCATATGGTTTTAGTTGAAACTTGTCAAGCACATTGACTTAACTCAACTTAGAGTTTGATGTATCATTCTAGTCCAAATTCAACTTCTTCAGTGCCCACATTGCTTTATGCTCAAGGTCCACTAGGAATTGACATGCTTTCTCGAAGACAAGTCGATAGGGAGACATGCCTATAGGGTACTTAAATGCAGTCTGTTATGAGCAAACTACATTATGCTGCTTTCTTGACTAATCTCTTTGGTTTGCATTTACAGTCTTAGATACTATTTATTTAATTTCCCTATTGGAGACCTCTACCTGTTTGTTTGTCCAAGGATGATAAGGTGTCGCCACCCGATGTTTCACTCCATACTTTTCAAGAAGAGCTTTAAAAAGTCTATTGCATAAGTGAGGACCTCCATCACTGATGATTGCCTGAAGGGGTGACAACCATTGAGAAGATATTCTTTTTTAGAAATATTGTGACACTTTTTACCTCATTATTGGGTAGAGCCACAGCTTCCACCCACTTTGATACATAACTCACAACAACTAGGATGTACTTGTTTCCATGTGAGCTAACAAATGGTCATATGAAATCTATCACACATATATCAAATAACTAAACCACAATATGGGGTTTAGAGGGAGCTCATGCATTCAGGAAACCTCACCTTCTCTTTGGCACCTGTCACAAGATTTGACATAGTTGTGGACATCTTGGTAGATAGTAGGCCAACAATACCCACATTGTAAGATCTTATGGGTTGTTCGAATCCTACTATGATTTTCACCAAACAATGACAAGTGACATGCATCAAGGATGCTCATTATCTCAACCTCCGGAATACATCAATGAATAATTCCATTAGTACATACAAGAAACATATGTCATCCCAAAAGAACTTCCTCACATCAGACATAAACTTTTGGCATTGAACTGTGTTTAGGTTGGGTGGCACAATATCACTCACCAAGTAGTTTACATAAGCTATAAACCAAGGTAACAGATGATGAGATGCAGCCAACACTCTCTTATTGGGAAAAGAATCATATATATCCAATCCATCATCCAATTTTATCATTGCCCCATCATTCAACTCTAGAGGTGAATTGCAACCTTATTCTCTGTACCTTTTCTATTGATGATGTCAAAGTTGAACTCTCGCAAAAGAAGTACCCATCTCATCAACTGTGGCATTGCATCCTTCTTAGCCATCAAATATTCAAGTGCTAAGTGGTCTGTATACAACACTACTTTGGCACCCAATAGATTGACCTGAACTTTTTGAATACAAAGATTATCATGCCTCAAACCTTGGGCCTAGATGAGACTGACGAATGGGGAACCCAAAGGAACCCCAGACAAGCCTCATAGCATATAATCACACATCTTTGGTCACGGAAGCAAGATAGTTCATCATAAGAATCATAAACAAGGAGAGATTTGGACTATAGGGGAGAGACTTATATTTAAATAGCTTGAATATCATAAGTGAGTCAAAACTCAAGCATAATATATATCTTTTCCAACAATACCTCTAACATATAACTTAGCGGGGGCCAAGACAAGCAACCGAACTCACCCTCATAGTCAAAGTATACTAAAAAGGAAAGATAGTCGTTAATATATAGCATAAGAACATAGATATTGCCCTCGGACATGAGAACTCACCAACTAGCTTTTATGGAAGCCACTAACCATGTGGAGGATGATGATGACCAAATGGAGCTCTGGTCCCTACATGGTAACATCACGTAGGCATAGAGTATGTGTTAATAAGTTTAAATGTATTAAGTATGTAGGATGTAATGCAACAAGAATAGGCAACATAATTGAAATGCATAAACAAATACAATGGATAGCATACTAATGATATGACATGCATGAATGATTCTTAAGGTAAACTGATGCTTATATAAATCACAATACATAAGTAGACGGGACAATCATCACAGACCACACAAATAGTGCTTAAAATCCAAGGTTTGGCACCCCCTTGGTGGGTGATCAAGTTATATACCCCTTAATCGTTAGATGAACATCACACCCATCATCAAGGCGGCCAAAGGCATCAATCCTTCAACAATGGTTAGTAGACATCCCACCCACCATATAGGTGGCCAAGGTATCAACCCCTTGCTGGTTAATGGACATCACACCCTCCAATTAGGTTGTCAAGGTATCAGCCCCTTACTGTTTAATGGCTATCATACCCTCCATTAGGTGGTCAAGGTATTAACCCCTTAACAATGGTCGATTGACATCACACCCTTCACCAAGGCGATCATCTTATAATAACATCGGTACTTCTCATAAATCTAACCCATATAAACATTCATTTCATCATCATAAGTCATTCAACTCATAAGACATACTTTGGACCTTCAATTCCTCAAGAAACCACATCCGAACATTTTATCAAATACTTAGAGGGTGTGTAGTGCTAGTTTAAAACTATGCAATTCAAGAGTGACATCATAATAGTAAATTGAACGTTAAAACTTCAATAGATACTTGGTAACACCCTCAAGCAATAAACATCGAAGCCCCTCACCAGACCTTCCAATAAATGTTAGATTCATAGCTCAAAACAAGGTAAAACAGTCACAATTTCATAAGCTCAAACATATTGTACAGTGATTTTCATAATAGATAAGACCCATGAATAAATCAACTAGAAATCATGCAATTTTTGAGTAAAGAAATCTTGGGTATCATGGGTGAAAGGAATCCGTGAAAAAACCCCACATACCTTAGCTTTGGACAACCCCTAAAAGAGATTGGAGATGGAGATTTAAAGCTTGAATGAAATCCTTGAAGAAATCCTTAAGATTGGTCTTGAGTTTTGGGACTTGAATTTTGGGCGAAATATGATTCTAAGTGTTTGAGAGGATATTGGAGAATGTTAAAGATGATATGAGGGTGAAATAAGGCTAAGTATAGGTATTTCTATGTATGGGGATCCTTAGGACCAAGACTTAAATGTCTTGGACGAAAAAATAAAACTAGACCAAAATAACACACTAGCACGTTGCGCCAATGTCATGTAAACTGCACTTTGTTTGTGCCATCTTGAAAATTCATAATTTAATACGGTTTCTTACAAATCGGGGTTAGACTCTTTTCCCCTAACTTTGACCCCCTGAACAAGGATATGAAGTTGGATTTTTGAAACAACCAATGGATTTTGATATATATGGAAATTATGATTCTGGGCATTTTCACGGTACATTTTTGGGCACTGTTGGGGTTGTTCCAATATCTCCCCCTTGGGAACATTCATCCCCGAATGCAGAAAAAATGTACAAAATAAGACTAACTATAAGGAGATCAGCCCTAACAAGAATGCAATAATATACGTTAAAACACCATTTTCAAAATTTGAACATAAGTGTCAAAATCATCATTAACTTGTCAACATAAAGATGAGTGCATGCAATGACATAGGGGCTAAAATACAAAACTTGGAATAATAGAAATGGACTTGATGTATTATCATAAGATTGAATAGAATAAAAGAGATACAAATATTACTTCTTTATGATCGCACCGTCCCCCCGAGAGACATATACGAATAGAAAACTCCACCAAAAGGGCCTTGATGAATGCCACATCAATATTAATCAACTTCTTCATTCATCCATCCACACCTCCATCGGGACCTTCTTCTAAGTCAACGTATCCTCCACATCACCCACCATCTCAAAGAGTGCTATAGCACTAGAGCCACAAACATATCTCCTCAACCTACAAACATGAAGAACTAAACAAACCATAATCATATCCCTAGGCAAATCCCATCCATATGCAACCTTACAAACTTCTTCTACACTTTAAAAGGACTCACAAACATAACTCATTTGTTAGCCTTAACCACATCTATGCAACTTGAGGCCACGAACTACTATCTCCCCCTTGAGAGATAACCTCCATCTTCCACCTGTCCATCCAATACTTCCAACTCTAATAAGGTAGAATCAAGGCTTCGCTTAAACTAGACCTCCTCAACAAAAGAAGATTTGGAACCACCAAGAACACTACTATTCTCAACTTCCCTCAACTTAACTTCCACTGTAACCAACTGATGGACACCACTAGTCCCACGTTTGCCACCATTATCTACACACACTAGACAACTTAGAGCACCAACCACAATACTAGCCCTACCAGAGAAACTAATGCACTCTCATACCATAAACCTTAAGGAGCTCTAACCATCTCCTTCTTACCCAAAATTTATACCTGTCATATTTAACAAATAATCTCTTATTTCCCATGACTTGCAACACTACCCTCAAATGATTCACAAGACCTAAATAAATTAATACTTTACTACTAGAGGTCACCACAAACATGCTAAGGTTAGATTTTATGACCCTATTCATGAACCCTTAAACACAATCGATGCATAAGCCAACCAATCAACTCCACCAATATTAGTAATGGTCACTCCTACTCTGCAAGACGCTCAGGGATATCACCTACCCTCATCCTCACATAGGGACAACACCTAAACCAAAGATTAGTCTTACAGAAGTGACTAACCCATTGTAGTTGACAAAAAAAATTGACCACCCAAAACCATCATATTACAACCTTACGGGTTCAACACTCATTGGAAGCATGTTATGCAAGTAGCCCAAATTATCCCAATGCCTCCAACATATCTAGCTAACTTAATCCAAGATCACAATATAGTACTTCTATGAAATAAGAACACGACACAATCCTTAGAGATCAATTGAACCTTAGGACAATAATGGACCTACCTCTTTTACTAACACTTGAAAACTCCCACTCAAAGATGGGCAGTCAGAATCTAACTCTATGGGTCCTACTCTATGCAACTATTTCATTCCAAGTACGACATTAAAATTCACCATACCAACTCCAACAATTCACAAGGCAAGACCTAATGCAAGATGATCATGGAATATCGCTTACGGAATTTCTAGCAACCAAAAAGAATAAAGAAAGAGAAAATGGCACACCGTGCTAAATAATGCACACATATATAAGTCAAGGAAACTTCAACATATCGATAGTAACATTAGGTGCCCATCTACCTCTTGCCTTATTTGAAGAGAATAGAACCAATTATGTTTTGGAGAGCCAACTTGATCAACTTCACCACCCTTACCCTTGTTGCACTTATGAGGACAATCACTCATCTTCTGACCCATCCCCCCACATCTATAGCAAGCATCGATACCACTCAAGAATGGTCATTATGGCTGCTACCACACATTTGGAATCTTGTATAAGTCACTATGACACTTCTTTTCTTGGGACTCTAGAACATTCATTCAAAATAAACCCTCTTTGCCTCCTTACCCCTCTTCTTCCTCATCTTTTCCTCATCCAATTATTTGGCATAAGTCATTAATCGGTACAAATCCATGTCACTAATCCATATAATGGACTAATATTCCTTACTCACCAAGTCGGAGAAACCGATCACAAATTTATTCATCCTAGTCCTTGCATTGGACACCAATTGTGAAGCATATTTTGAAAGTTGGGTGAACTTCTTATTCACACTTATAGCACCTTGTTTTAAGTTCATGAACTCCACCAATTTAGCTTCCATAAGCTCAAGTGTGAAGAACCAATTAAACAAGGCCACTTTGAAGTCCTTCTATATAACCACATTATCATTTTCCTTCTCCCCTTCCATTGATCATACCATAGTTGTGCTACCCCTTTGAGTTGGTACACCACTAAATCTGCCTTTACATTCAGCCCAACACCCATGATAGTCAAAATCCTATAGACCTCCTAAATGAACTCTTGTAGATGTTTATCTACCTTCGACCCATAAAACACCAGAGGATTCATCCTTATGACTTGGCTCGCCACAACTTGGGAAAGCATAGTGAGAGCATCCCGGAACTCACCATTGGTAGGTTGCTCCTAAGGTGTTTGGCCCCATCTTCCTCTAGTGTTAGACATAATCTAGCATAGCAAAGAATAATTAGAAGGAAAAAAGTTACTCCAACTAGGTGACATAACTTAGATCATGGAAAAGGGATACAATTCCAAAAATATCTCATAGTCTCACATTCATAATTGAGTGCAAACACAACCACAAATAAGACTCTAATTAATGCAGTTTGTTAAACTCCGAGTATCTAACAAACTAGTGCTCTGATACCATCTTTGTCACACCCCAAACTTAGGGCCTAGATGAGACAGAGAAATGGGGAACCCAAAGGGACCCTAGACAAGCCTCATAGCATACCATCATACATCCTTGGTCGTAGAAGCAAGATAGTTCATCATAAGAAACATAAACAAAGGGAAATTAGGACTGTGGGAGAGAGATTTATATTTAAATAGCTTGAATATCATTAGTGAGTCAAAGCTCAAGAATAATACATATCTTACACCTCTAACATAGAACATAGTTAGGGCCAAGACAAGCAACTAGGCTAACACTCATAGTCAAAGTATACAAAAAAGTAAAGATAGTCTTTAATACACACCATAGGAACAAAAGATATTATCCTCGGACATGAGGACTCACAAACTAGCTTAAATGAAAGACACCAGCCACGTGGAGGAGGAGGATGACCAAATCGAGCTCCAGTACCTACATGGTAATATTATGTAGTCATAAAGTATGCGTTCGTACATTCGAATATACTAAATACGTAGGATGCAATGCAACAAGATATGGTCAATAAAATCAAAATTCATAAACATAGACAATAGATAGCATAGTCACGATATGACATGCATAAATGATGCTTGAGGTAAAATCATGTTTATATAAGTCATAATACACAAGCAAAAGGAGATCATCATCATAAACTAAGCAACTAGTGCTTACAATCAAAGGTTTGACACCCCCTTGAAGGGTGATCAAGGTATATACCTATTAAATAGTAGATGAACATCACACTCTTCATCAAGGTGGCCAAGGCATTAACCTCTTAATAATAGTTATTGGACATCCCACCCTCCATTTAGATGGCCAAGGTATCAACCCCTTGCCGGTTAATAGACATCACACCCTCCAATTAGGTGGTCAAGGTATCAACCCTTTACCCGTTAAAAGATATCACTCCCTCCAATTAGGTGGTCAAGGTATCAAACCCCTTAACAATGGATGATGCATATCACACACTCCATAAAGGCATTCATCTTATAAAAACATAGATACTTCTAACAAATGTAACTCATATAAACATTTATTTCATCATCATAAGTCATTCAACTCATAAGACATGCTTTGGACCTTTAATTACTCAAGAAACAATATCTGGATATTTTATCAAATACTTAGAGGATGTGTAGTGCTAGTTTAAAACCATGATTTTAAAGAGTGAAATCATGCTAGTAAATTTGATGTAAAAGCTTTAATAGATACTTGTTAACACCCTCAAGTAATAAAAAGCAAAACCTGTCACAAAATCTTCCAATAGATCTTAGATTCATAGCTCAAAACATGGTCAAACTGTCATAATTTCATAAGCTCAAAGATAGTGTGCAGTGATATTTATAATAGATAAGACCCATGAATAAATCAACTATAAATCAAGAAATTTTTGAGTAAAGAGAGCTTGAATATCATTGGTTAAAGAAACTCATGAAAGAAACCCACATAACTTAGCTTTATAGAACCCTTGAAAGAGATTGGAGATGGAGGCTTGAAACTTGAATGAAATCTTTGAAGAAATCCTTAAGATTGGTCTTGAGTTTTGGGACTTGAATTTAGCGTGAAATATGAGTTAAGGTATTTGAGAAGATATTGGGGAATGTTTAGGGTGATATGAGGGTGAAATAAGGTTAAGTATAGGTATTTCCACGTATGGGGACCCTTAGGCCCAAGACATAAAACTCTTGGACCAAAAAATAAAACTGGACCAATATAACACACTGGCACATCGTGCCAGTGTCGCGTAAACTGCACTATTTTTGTGCCATCTTGAAAATTAGTAATTCAACGTAGTTTCTTTAAAATTGGGGTTAGATCTCTTCCCCTAACTTTGACACACTTAACAAGGATATGAAGTCTGTTTTTCGAAATAATGAGCTAATTTTTAGGTATATGGAAATTGCGATTCCAGGCATTTCTGAGGCTCATTTTTGGGCACTTTTGGGGTTGTTTCAATGATCAATGCAATTAACTACTATTCCATGAAGTCTAATTCTTCCAGGTTGTATTTAGAGCTTTTCTAGAATAGTATATGGGATGCAATATATTGTTTTGCGCTATCCTAATACTATACCTAAAGCAACCCCACTTGTATCTCACATGATTACGAAGGGCTTGGACTAGTCTGGAGTGACAATCATTATCACTATGATCAACATTTTTATTAACTCTTCAAAGGCTTTTAGACACGTATCATCAAACATGAACTTTGCATCTTTCTTCAATAGTTAGCATAATGGGTGTGCAATTTTAAAGAAGTGTTATATGAACCTCTGATAGAATCATGTATACACCAAAAAACTCATTGCACACTTTACTGAGATAGGTGGTGAGAGATTCTTGATCACCTCCCCTTTAGCTCTGTCGACTTCAATGCTATGTTGGATATCCTGTTGATGTGTTATCAAAATACAACACTTTTAATGCCTAAAATATAGGATTTTATATGTTTATAATGCGACATTTTTTTTTATTTTTATGTGTTTTTTTGTTTAGTTTTGCAGGAAAGGAGGTTGGCAGGACTCTAGGGCAAAATTGAAGAGTGTTTTGGTTTTTGGTGATTTACAACACCCTCTACAAGTTGTAAAACATTCTATGAGTCGTGTTTTGTGATTTATGAGACCCTCTACAAGTTTTAAAGCATTCTACGAGTCATGGAGGTAGTTTCATGAAAAATTTCAATGAAGGATGATATATGAGGATCAGTTATATAATATCTATCTATACAATTTGTAGAGCATTCTATGAGTCATATAGAAAGGTTTCGTGAAGATTTCTAGAGAGGGATAATTTAAAGTAGTTGAAGCCTATGAGTTTGAAGCATGAGTCATAAATTTGTTTATGTGTTTTAAAGATGGTTCGTAGAAGTGAACTCCAGGATTCCAAGAGCTGATTACAAGATCCTGATTATGACTCGTAGAAGCCTCTATAAGTCCTAAATAGGTTTCATGGGTCTGCCAACCAGTTTTTCTATTTTATTAAGGACTTAATTGTACTTACTATATATAGTATTTTTAGGTCATTTTTCATAGAGAGCCATGACTTTCATTGTAATAGGGTTAGAATACAACACTTAGAGAGAAAATTGAGAGAATACACTTGTGAATTAATTTGAAATTCAAATCTTGTGATTCTCAATCAATTTTGGATTTTGATTCTCAATTCAATTGGGTAAGTGTTTAATTATGTTTTCTCAATTAATGATTTCTTCATCTACCCATAATATGAGTAACTGAATCTACAGCTTGGCTTTGTGGGAACCATTAAGATTTAACCAAACAAATCCGGGTAATTTCTGATTCTTTGAATGGGTATTTGCATGTATTAATAGTAGCTATAGTTCTAGCATTGGTATGGCTCCTTTTGAGGCCCTCTATGGTAGACCTTAAGGATCACTGGTTGGGTGGTTTGAAGTTGGAGAAATGTCTTTGTTGGATTCGAATCTGGTTATGGATGCTTGGAGAAGCTAAGGATGATTAGATAAAGGTTGAAAACAGCCCAAGGTCGCCAAAAGTCTTATGTTGATTGTGAGAAGTAGGGAGCTTGAGTTTAAAGTTGTTGAGTGGGTTTATTTAAAGGTGTTACCCATTAAGGGTGGTATATTTTGGTAACAATGGTAAACTAAGTCCAAGGTTTATAGGTACTTATAGGATGAGGAGCAGTATTGGTAAGGTGGCCTATAAGTTGGAATCACCTAGTGATATGGAATCGTCCGGTCTTTCATATGTCTATGTTGAGGAAGTGTATGGGTAACCGTAATGCTATTGTGCCTCTTAATATAGTAGGGCTAGTTGAAGACAACTTGACATATGAAGAAGTTCTAGTATAGATCTTGGATAGACAAGTGAAGAGATTGAGAAACAAGGATGTTGCTTCCGTTAAGGTACTTTGGAGGAATCAACAAGTCAAAAGTGCTACAGTGCAGGATGAAGCAGACATACAAAAATGATATCTTTATCTCTTTCGTCCTACTCAAGCCTACGATACTAATTCTAAGTCTTCTATGTGATTTCATGTCTCATGGTCTAAGTCATTTGCATGCATTCATGTTTATATTGATAAAACTCATGGTTATTTTACACTTATGTTGAGATTTTGAAAAATGGTATTTTAAGTGTATTTTTGAATTCTTATTGGGGCTAACAATTTCATGATTACTAATCTTATATATGTTTGTTTGACATTTAGTGATGAATATTCCCAAGCAGGTGATATTGTAACGACCCCAAAAACTGCAAAAATACGTGCCTCGAAAGTACCCAAAATCATAATTTTCATATATCTCAAAATTCGTGTATGGTATGGAAAATCTAACTTTATATTATTGATGAAGGGTAAAATTTAGTGGGAAATGGGTTTAACCCCAATTTTTAAGCAACTATATCAAAATTCGAAAATCGCAAAATGCGATTTCTAGTGCGCAATCCGCACCCCAGCACCAAGGGCATGCTACTATGTATTTTTATGCACTGTTTTTCTATCTCAGTCCAAGACTTTTGGGTCTTGGGGATAAGTGTTACCATGCTTGAAAGTACCTATACTTAGATATATTTCACCCTCACATCATTCAAGACATTCCGTAATACTCACTCAAACACATAGACAAGTACTTCACTCCAAATTTCAAGTCCTAAAACTCATCCAAATCTTAAGTTTCTCATTCAAGCTTCAAGTCTCCATCTCTAATCTTGATCGAGTTATTCTCCAAAGTTGAGGTATGTGGGTTTCCTTCATTTGTTCCTTTCACCCATGACGCCCAAGCTTTCTTTTAACTATAATTGCATGATTTAAAGTTTAATTACTCATGGGTCTTACTTATTATGAATTTCACTACACATTATGTTGGGGTTTCGTGAAATCCTGATTGTTTTAGGAAGTTTTGACCTAAGAATCTAAGATCTATTGTGAGATTTGATAAAGGTTTTTTATGTATATTTCTTGAGGGTGTTACCAAGTATCTATTGATGGTTTCACTCTGAATTTTTTAGCACGATTCCACTCTTGAATTGTATTGTTTTACACTGGCACTACTCACCCACCAAGTGTTTGACAAAATGTCTAGTTAATGTATTTTGAGGAATTGAAGGTTTAATGCATGTCTTATGAGTCAAATGACTTTATAATGATGAAAGGAATGTATGTATATGATATTCTCTGATATAGTGTTGGAGAATGACCATGCCTTAGTCGGTGGTTTAAAAGCTTGGGTAATCTTGGCGAGGGTTGGTACCTTGATATTCACCAAGGGATTGTGCCTCGATAACCAGATTGAGGGATTTGTACCTCAATCACTAGGGCCATAGGATGTGACTATTCACCAACCAATCAAGGGGTTCGTACCTTGGTAATAGGTTGAGGAGTTAGTTTCTCAATTACCATAGGTGGTAGGGTGTGATAATCCACCAACCAACCAAAGGGGTTTGTACCTTGGTAACCTATATGTTCTATAATGATAATCGCTTCTTACACATGTATTACATTCTATGTAATCATGTTTTACTTAAGCATTGATCTGACCTGCCATATTATTATTATGCTATCTATTATTTACTATTATGCATTTTGATTATGATACCTATCTCTTGTTGCATTGCATCCCACATACTTAGTACATTCATAAATGTATTAACGCATACTCTATACATATATGATTTTACTATGTAGGAACCAGAGCCCCACTCTATCATCCTCTTGCACGTGGCTAGTATGATCTTTCTCAAACCAGTTAGTGAGTCCTCTATTCTGATGTTTATGTTCTTATGCTATTTATTACGACTCTATCTACCATAATTGTATATTTTCACTATGAAGGTGAGCACAGTTTCTAGTCTTGGCCCCCTCTAAGTTTTATGGTTAGAGGTGTTTTTGGAAATATTATGTATAATGCTATGAGATTCTCTCTTGATGTTTATGATATGAAAGATGTTCCTTAGCCCTGGTTATCCCAATTTACCATCACTTGTTGTCATTTTATTACTTTAGTGACCAAGGATGTGTAATAATGTACTAAGAGGCTTGGTGGGATCCATTCGAGTTCCCCATGCGCCGTGTCATGTCTAGGCCCTAGGCTTAGGTTGTGACAAACTTTGTATATGAGAACTAGGTTGTTAATAGTCCTCAGCAAACAATACACCACATCAATTAGAGTTTTATTCATAGTTTTGTTATGCAGTAAGAGGCTATGAGATGTTTTAAGAAATGTTTCCCTTCTTTTTACTCTACATTGTGCTATAGAACTCAATGTGAGGTTTTCTCCCCTAATGATTGTTCCTTGCTATGCTAGATCATGGCTAACACAAGAAGAAGAAGAGCCTACACACCTGAGTAACTACCGACTTATGGTGAGCTTCTGGAAGTTCTCACCATGGTTGCATAAGTTATGGCTAATCAAGCCAACCAAGGGGACAAAGCCCCTCATGCTCCTACACTAGCATCTCGAGTGAGGGATTTCATGAGAATGAATTCGCTGGAAATCTATGGGTCAAAGGTGGATGAGGACCCTCAAGAGTTCATTGATGAGGTCTATAAGGTATTGGCTATCATGAGTGTTAGGTCAGAGGAGAAGGCAGAGTTGTCATCTTTCCAACTCAAGGGGATAGCACCAATATGATATACTCAATGTAAAGAGGAGAAGGGAATCCATAATATGGTACTTTAGGATGAGATCAAGGCAGATTTTCTTAATCGATTCTTCCTCTTGAACTTAGGGAGGCAAAGATGGTGGAATTTATTAATTTAAGACAAGGGTATATGAGTGTGAAAGAGTATGCCTCAAGTTCAATCAACTCTCTAAATATGCTCCGCACTTGGTTACCGGCCCAAGGTCTAGAATGAACAAGTTTGTGATGGGTATGTCCGATTTGGTGAGTGAGAAATTCTGGACTGCTATATTGATTAGTGATATCGATTTGTCCCATTTGATGACTGATGTTGAAAAAATAGAGGAGGAAAAGTTAAGGAAGAGGAGGAGTAATGAGGCCAAGAGGGCTTATTTTAAGGGTATGTTCCAAAGTCGAAAGGGTGGTCGGTTCCATAAAGGCCAAGGGTCTTCTCATACTTTTAATAGGAGGTTCGCTAATGACTTCCCAATGGCCCAAGTTGTTGGTGGTATGGACTCTAATAATATGTGTCCAAAATGTGGTAGGGGCCATTAGGGTCCATGTTTGAGAGACACTAGTGCATGTTATAGGTGTGGAGAAGTTCATCCCAAAAAGATTTATTGTCCTCGTAACCACAACAAGGGTAAGGAGGTTCGTCCACAAGGTGCAAATGCGGTTCCTTTGGGGAGAGGTGGTCAAATGGTAGTTTCGTAAGGAACAATCGGTTTTATGCTTTGCATGGGAGGCAAGGGGTTAATGAGGTGCCCTATTTTATCACTGATATGTTAAAGGTCTTTGATTTTGATGTGTATGCATTGATTGATTTGGGTGCCACTCTTACATTTGTTACCCCTTTTGTTGCAAAAAAGCTTCATGTTCAGCCCGAATTGTTGTGCGAGTCATATGAGGTATCTACTCCTATTAGTGCATTTATTGTTGCTAGAAAGGTCTATAGAGATTATCCTATTTGCATCTCAGATAAAATATTGCCTTGTGATTTTGTTGACTTAGATATGGTTGATTTTGATATCTTTCTTGGGATAGATTGGTTGCACGCCTACTATGCTACTATTGATTGTTGAAACCATAGGGTCAAACTCCAATTTCCAAATGAACCCGTCCTTGTGTGGGAGAATCAAGATGAGGTGGTCAAGAGTAGATCCATCTCTTGCATTAAAGCTCGTAAGATGGTCTCTAAGGGGTGTCTTTACCATCTTGTAAGGGTTAGGGATGTGGAATCTAATGTCCTTCCCATAGAGTCGGTTCCGATTGTAAATGAGTTTCTTGATGTCTTCCCAAATGACCTTCCTGATGTTCCTCACAAAAGGGAAAAAGATTTTGGTATAAACCTCCTTCCTGATACTCAACCCATTTCTATTCCCCTTACCATATGGCCCTAACGGAGTTAAAGGAGGTGAAGGAGCAATTGTAGGATTTGTTGGAGAAGGGTTTTATTAGGCCTAGCCAATCTCCTTGGGCTGCACCGTCATTGTTTGTGAAGAAGAAGGATGGGTCTCTTAGAATATATATTTACTATTGGAAAATTAATAGGGTCAACATCAAGAATAGGTATCCTCTTCCTAGAATTGATCATTTGTTTGACCAAGTTCAAGGGGCTAGCCACATCTCTAAGATTGGTCTTTGGTTCGGGTATTCCAAAGATGACTTTTTAGACTAGGTATGGTCATTATGAAGTTATGGTTATGTCTTTTGGTTTGACCAATGCACAAGCCATCTTCATAGATCTTATGAATAGAGTCTTCAACCCCTACCTTAATTCGTTTGTTGTGATATTCATTGATCATAGTTTGATCAATTCATATAGTAAGGAGGAGCATGTGGCTCATTTGAGGATAGTGTTGCAAAGATTGAGGAAGGAGAAGTTGTATTGTAAACATGAGATGTGTGAATTTTGGTTGAAAGATGTTGCCTTTCTACATCATGTGGTGTTAGGGGATGGTATTAAGGTAGATCCTAAAAAGACAGATGTGATTAGAAATTGGCCTAGACCATTGACCACATCAGATATTAGGAGCTTCTTAGGCTTAGCGGGTTACTATCAGAGGTGTCATGACCCAAGCCTAGGGCCTAGATGTGATCGGCGAATGGGGAACCCAAAGGAACCCCAAACATGCCTCATAGAATATTATTACACATCCTTGGTCGCAGAAGCAATTAGTTTGACAATAAGAGATAAACATTAATAAGGGTAATTTGGACTAAGGGTAACCTTCCGTATCATACACATTAAGAGTCAATAGAGTCAAGCTCATAGCATAGATACATAATATGTCCAACAACACCTCTACTACATATATAAGAGCGGGGGCCATGACAAGCCACTGGGTTCATCCTCATAGTCAATACATACGTAAAAGAATGATAGTCTTAGAATATATCAAGGGATCATAAGCAACGTCCCCAGAATATAGGACCTACCAACTAGCCTGAGAGACAATCGTTCTAGCCACGTGGAGGAGGATGCTCAAGGGGGGATCCAGTTCCTATATAGTGATATTATGTAGGCATGGATTATGCGTTAGTACATTTTAATGTTCTAAGTATGTAGGATGCAATACAACAAGAGATAAGTGACATATTCAATATGCATAAGCATATGCCATGAGAAACATATAGTAGTACGGCATGCTTGGGAGATGCTTATGGTCAATCATGCTTATATGGAACATAATACAAGTGTAGGCAGTGACCACTATTAGTGCAATCCAAGTGATATCACTTATTTGGAGAGGTACATGAGGTACGAACCCCTTCATGAAGTTTTTGAGGTACAGACCCCATAATGGGTTGATGTGTACAAAAACCCAACATAGTTCAAAGAGTACAAAACCCCCAACAAGGTTGATGAGTACAAACGCACAAAATGGTTGGTGGATATTTGCGACCTACCAACCGTGATTCAAGAGTAACCCCCCCCCCCTCCAAGAGGCTATCAAAGTACGAACCCCTTGACATGGTTACCCGGCGCGCAACCCCTAATTAGGGCATGGTGACATTCCATCCACATAGAGATAATATCATGTACATATATTACTCTTACAATCATATAGTCATCATACACCTACCATTCCACTCATCATCATTCATCATATGCATACCTTCCTCTGATCATTTTAACATCATATACATATATTTCATCATTTTTTAATCATCATTCTATTCTCATTTCATCATCATATAACCATCATATACATACATGTACTTCATCATCATTCTATCATCATTTCATCATCATATAGTTATTCAACTCATAAGACATTCATTAAGCCCTCAACTCCTCGATAATCCATAACCAGACATTTTATCAAACACTTAAAGATTGTGTAGTGCTAGGGTAAAACCATGCAATTCAAGAGTGAAATCATACTAGAAAAATTAGTGTAAAGTCATCAATAGATACTTCGTAACACCCTCAAACAATATATGCCAAAAAGCTTCATCAATTTCCACAATAGACCTTAGATTCATAGCTCCAAACATAGTAAAATAGTCACAATTTCATAAACCCCAACATAGTGGGCAGTGAATTTCATAATAAATATGACCCATGAATAAATCAACTTTAAATCATGCAATGTTGAGTAAAAATAGCTTGGGTATCATGAGTGAAAGGAACCCATGACAGCAACCCACATACCTTAGCTCTTGGAGAGTCCTTGAAGAAGATTGAAGATGGAGACTTGAAGCTTGGTTGAATTCCTTATGATAAGGAGACAGTTTTTGGCACTTGAATTTTGAGAGAAATATAAGACTAAGTACTTGAATTAGCATTGGGGAATGTTTTGAATGATATGAGGGTGAAAAATGACAAAGTATAGGTATTTTATCGTATAGGAAGGCCTGGGCCCAAGAATTAAAACACTTGGACCGAACTGAAAAAATGGGTTGCCAAAAACACTATGGCGTGTCATACACCAAACGAGGATCAACACTGTTTTTGTCAAATTTTGAAATGTCAAAATTCGCTATGGTTGCTCTAAAATTAGAGTTTGACCCTTTTCCCCCTAAATTTCATACCCTGAACAAGAATATGAAGTCGAACTTTCAATATCACGCACGAATTTTCAGATATATGAAAATTACAATTTTAGGCACTTTCGAGGCATATTTTCGGGCACTTTTTGGGGTCATTTCAATATCGCACCCTTGGGAACATTCATTACCAAATGTCAAAATGAGAGACATAGACATGAAAAATTCAGCCCATATAAGGATGCAACAATGCACTTACACATCACTTCAAAAATCTAATCATAAGTGTAAAATCATCATGAACCCTTCAATATAAACATGAATGCATGCAAAAGACTTAGGGGCTGAAGCATAAGATTTGGAATCATGAAAGGACATAGTCTGTTATCATAAGCTTGAATAGAATGAAAGAGATATGGATATTGCTACTCCATGCCCACTTTGGTTTCCCAAGAGATACTATTGACTTGACGATCCTCCCAATGGGCCTTGACAAATACTGCACCCTTACAAATGAACCCTTAATCATATCCACCTAACATCTCCATCGGACCTCTTCATAGGCAAATGCTTCCCCCATAACATAAACAACTTCAAGAGTCCTATAACACTTGAATCACCAACACACCTCCTCAATCATAAAACCATGAAGAACAAGACGAACCATATCCTTATCCAAAGGCAATTCCCATTCGTATGAAACCTCACTAGACTTCCTCAACATCCTACGAAGACTTACAAAGCATAAATCCAATTACCTCTTCAACAGGGAAAACCACACCTTTCATGAGCGAAATCTCCAATCACTAATATTTGAATTCAAGCTCTCTTCTCCTCACTTCAATGTAAGACTTTTGACAACTTGGACCATCTCCAACCTTTCCCTAATTAGTGTTACCTTCTCCATAGAATCCATAAATAGATACGGAGCTAACAAATCCATTTCCCCTACTTCAAACCACACAGTCGGTGATATTCAATGCCCACCATATGGAGAATCAAAAGGAGCCCTACTAATACTAGAATGATAGCTACTATAAGTCTCATCAAGTACCCTCTTCCTTATTCCATCAACACAAGGCACATACAACCTACCTTAGTACCAAAGGGCACCATCTCTCCCTTGGTATATAACCTCCACACTGTTATCTTTTCACCCTAAACTTCCAACTCTCATAAAGCGGAATCAAGGACTTGTTAAAACTAGGCCTCTTCAACCAAAGAAGATTTTGCACTATGAATAACACTACATCACCATGCTCAACTTCCTCCAAACTAACCCCTAACATAGCCAACTGATGGACCGCTCTAATCACCTCCTCGCCATCATCATCCACATATACTAGGCTACCCATGGACTCTCTACTCAAAGCTTTCATCACCACATCTGCCTTACAGGGATGAAAATGCATACTCATATTATAATCGTTAAGAAGTTCTGACCACCTCCTTTATTTTAATATAAGATCACTTTGGGTGAAGACATAGAGAAACTCTAGTGAATGGTAACCACACTAACATGCATGCCACATAACCAATGACGTTAAATTTTCAAAGTGAAAGTCCGAAGGCCAACTCAAGGTCATTGATAAGATAATCCTTCTCATGCATCTCAAACTATCTAAAAGAGTAAACTTCTACCTAACCATCTCGTATCAACACACAACCCAAACCAATCCAGCTGACATCACCATACACAAAAACCCATTCTCAAACCTCTGGTGGTAACCCTCTAAGACTGATAAATGCCTAATACCCAAGGGAGTCAAAGGTCTAGGCCAAATCCTATTCACATACTTCTCCTTAAGATGAATCTTAATACCATCCTCTAACGCCACACAACCTAGGGAGGTAACCTCCTTTAAACATATTTCACACTTCACATAATTAGCATACAACTCCTCTTACCCTAAGAATTGCAACTGTACCCCCAAGTTGTGGGTGCTTACCAACTCATGGCTATGCAAAATCAACAAGAATGAAAATAGAAAACATAGTTGAGAGTTTACCCAAAACAATAAAGAGCAAGAACACCACAAGTTGCAAATAACAAGCTTGGATATTGGAGAATGAGTATAATGTGAGATTTAAAATCCCCAAAAGTGGGTCTTCCAATTAAAAATGACAATCTACACTAAATCCTAGAAAACTCTTAGAATATTCAAAATGTTCTATAGAAAATTCAATGTCTACGATCTCTTCCAATTAAGTATTTATACTATTTATAATTTAACGCTAAAAATTTAATAGAAAAGATAGCTGAAAGCAAGGACGTCGTGCAAATAAGACTCATAGGGTGACCTACGAGTCATAATCAGGGTCTCATAGTCAACACTTGAACTTTTGGACTTGACTATTCTGACCTACTATTATGAGTGATTGCTTGGGGTACGACTCGTATGCTCCTCTCGTAGTCTAGGCCTTCAGTTCGTGGTCCAAACTTTTAGATCTCTATTTCTTGCTATGACCCCACTTATACATGTCATAATGAGACCTACGACTTGTAGAGTGGACTCATATGTTTGACGTCCACTTGGTAGATGTTTGATTTTGCTCACTATTTCTTGCTACGAATCATCCTATGACTCGTAGCTTGCGCTAGGAATTATAGAATGGCTCGTATGTCCTGCACTTTAGCAAAACTCTATATTTTTCTCCTAAAATCATGTCAACCTATCTTTTCTACAATAACAACATAAAACTATAAAAAGTCGCATTAAGAACTCATAAAATCCCTTGTTTTAGGCACTAAATGTGCTATATTTTGACAACACATCAATTAGTGAAATGGATTTATCCCATTTTATGACCTATACTGAGTAAATGGAGGATGAAAAGTTTAGTAAGAGGAGGAGTAATAAGGCCAACAGGGCCTATTTTAAGGGTAGATTCCAAAGTCGAAAGGGTGGCTAGTTCCATCAAGGCCAAGGGTCATTTCATTCTTCTCCAAGGTATTAGTGGTGTGGTCCCTAGTAATAGGTGTCCAAAAAGTATTAGGTGCCATGGGCACCATGTTTAAGAGACACTAATGCATGTTATGGGTATGAAAAAGTTGGTCACAAAAAGATTGATTGTCCTTGTAACTGCAACAAGGGTAAGAAGGTCCATCCACAATATGCAAATGTGGTACCTTTATGAGAAGTGGTCAAAAAGGTGTTGCCCCAAGGCATAATCAATTTTTATGCTTTGTATTATAAGTAAGGGGTTGAGGTACCAAATATCATCACCGATATATTAGAAGTCTTTGATTTTGATGTGTATGGGTCGATTGATCCAGGTATCACTCTTTGTTTTGTTATCCCTTTTGTTCCCAAAACATTTCATGTTGAGTAAAATTATTGTGTGAGTCATATGAGGTATGTACTACTATTGGTGCATCTATTGTTGCTAAAAAGGTCTATAGAAATTTTCCTATTTGCATCTTGCAAAAAATATTACCTTGTGATCTTGTTGAGTTAGATATAGTTGATTTTGATAATATTCTATAGATGGATTGATTGTATGCATACTATATCTCTATTGGCTATAGCACCCTTAGAGTCAAGTTCCAATTCCCAAATGAATCCATCCTTGAGCGGGAGAGTCATAACGTTTTGGTCAATGGTATGTTCATCTCTTGCATTAAAGGTCGTAGTTTGAAATCTAAGGGGTGTATTTATCATATTATGAGTGTTAGGGATGTGGAGTCCAATGTCCTTTCCATAGAGTCAGGTCCGGTGGTAAATGAGTTTTTTGATATCCTTCCAAATGACCTTCCCAATGTTTCACCTGAAAGGTAAATAGATTTTTGTATAGACCTCATTCCCGATACTCAACACATTTATATTTAGCCTTAACAGTATGGTCGCGGTGGGGTTAAAAGAGTAGAAGGAGCAATTGAGGAATTTGTTGGAGAAGGATTTTATTAGGCCTATCTAGTTACCTTGGGGTACACCAGTGTTGTTTGTGAATAAGAAGGATAGGTCTCTTAGAATGTGTATTGACTATCGACAACTTAATAGGGTCACCATCAAGAATAGGTATCCTCTTCTGATAATTGATGGTTTGTTTGACCAACTTCAAGGGGTTAGCCACTTCTCTAAGATTGTCTTTGGTTCGGTTATCATTAAGTAAAAGTGAGAGAGTGTGACATTCCCAAGACAGCCTCATAGACTATATATGGGCATTATGAATTTTGGGTTAAGTGTTTTGGGTTGACTAATGCGCCAACCATATTCATGGATCTTATGAATATGGTCTACAAGCCCTACCTTGAATCATTTATTGTGGTCTTCATTGATGATATTTTGGTCTATTCACATAGTGAGGAAGAGCATATGGCTCATTTGAGGGTAGTGTTGCAAAGATTGAGGGAGGAGAAATTGTATGCTAAATATATGAAGTGTGAATTTTGGTTGAATTAAGTTGCCTTTCTAGCTCATTTAGTATCGAGGGATGGTATTAAAGTCTATCCTAAAAAGATAGATGTGATTAGAAATTGGCCCAGACTATTGACCCCATCAGATATTAGGAGCTTCTTGGGCTTAGTAATTTACTATCGGAAGTTTGTGAATGGGTTCTCTTCTATTGCTTCTCTGAAGACAACGTTGACCCAAAAGAAGGCTAAGTTTTTGTGGACCAATAAGTGTGAAAAGAGCTTCAAAACATTGAAACATAAGCTTGTGTCTGCTCCTATATTGTCACTATTAGAAGGGCTAGGAAGATTTGTTATGTATTACGATGTGTCTAGAGTTGGTTTGGATTGTGTGTTGATGCAAAATGGTAAGGTCATAGCCTATGCCTCTAGGAAACTCAAAGTTCATAAAAAGAATTATCCTAGCCATGATCTTGAACTAGCCACCATGGTATTTACATTAAAGATATGGCATCATTATTTGAATAGAGCGCATGTTGATATGTTCACCAATCATAAGAGTCTCCAATATGTGTTCACTCAAAAAGCTCTCAACTAGAGGCAAAGAAGGTGGTTAAAACTTCTTAATGATTATGATATGAGTGTGCATTATCATCTCGGTAAGGCTAATGTTGTGGCAGATGCTTTGAGTAGGGTGTCTATGGGTAGCCTAGCTCATATTGATGGTGTATTAATACAGGTGGCTAAAGAGGTCCATCGGTTAGCTAGATTAGGAGTTAGGTTGGAAGAGGGTGATAATGGTGGTGTTGTGGTTGTTGATGGTTCTAAATATTCATTCAATTGAGGAGGTGAAAGCTAAGCAAGATCTTGACCTTGCTTTGTAAGAATTAAAGGCATTGGTAAAAGATGGTATGGTAGAGGTTTTCTCCCTAGGGGTAGATAGTTCCCCTAGATATTAGGGTAGGTTATATGTGCCTTGTGTTGATGGCTTGAGAGAAACGATTCTTGATAATGCTCATGGTTCTTAATACTCTATTCACCCTGGGTCTACTTAGATGTTTAGAGATTTAAGGTAGGTGTATTGGTGGGGAGGAATAAAGATGGACATTTCCAAATTTGTATTCTGTTTTCATAGTTGCCAACAAGTCAAAGCCAAACATCAATAGTCGGGTGGCCTAACCCAAGACACAAAGATTCCTACTTTGAAATGGGAAGAGATTAATATGGATTTTGTGGATAGGTTGCCCAAGGATAAAATTATATTAGTTCTACTAGGGTTGTGGTTGATAGGATGATAAAATTAGCTCACTTTCTACCGGTAAAGACTACATATGGGGCTGAAGATTATGTTAAGTTATACATTCATGACTTTTGAGGTTGCATGGGGTTCATTTGTCCATCAAATCAGATCATGGTGCTCAATTTACTTCACATTTTGGGAGGTATTTCCAATGGGGTCTTGGTACCAAAGTTAAATTTAGTACAACCTTCCACCATTAAATGAATGGCCAAGCTAAAAGAACTATCCAAACTCTTGAAGATATGCATAGGGATTATATTTTTGAGTTCAAGGGTAGTTGGAAGGATCATCTTCTAGTAATTGAGTTTGTTTATAACAAAATCTATCATTCTAGCATTGGTATGACTCCTTTTGAGGTCCTCTATGGTCGATATTATAGATCATTAGTTGGGTGGTTTGAAGTTGGATAAATGGCTTTGTTGGGTCCTGATCTGGTTATGGATGCTATGGAGAATTAAGGACGATTAGAGAAAGGTTGAAACCAGCCCAAAGTCACCAAAAGTCTTATGCCGATATAAGCAGGAGAGAGATTGAGTTTAAAGTTGGTGAGTGGGTTTATTTGAAGGTGTCATCCATGAAGGGTGTGATATGTTTTGATAAGAAGGGTTAACTAAGTCCATGATTTTTGGGTCCTTATAGGGTGATGAGGAGGATTGATAAGGTGGCCTATGAGTTGCAATTGCCTAGTGAAATTGAATTGGTTCATCCGGTCTTTCATGTGTCTATTTGAGGAAGTGTGTGGGTGGCCCTAATGCTATTGTGCCTCTTGATGTTGTGCGAGTAGTTGAATACAACTTAACATATGAACAAGTTCCAGTAGAGATCTTGGATAGATAAGTGAAGAGGTTGAGGAACAAGGATATTGCTTCCGTTAAGGTCCTTTGGAGGAATCAACAAGTTGAAAGTGCTACATGGGAGGCCGAAGCAGACATGCAAAAAGTTATCTTTATCCTTTTCATCTTACTCAGGCCTAAGGTGTTAATTCTATGTCTTTTATGTGATTTCATGTCTCATGTTCCATCCTTTAAGTCATTTGCATGTATTCATGTTTACACTTATGTTAAGATTTTGAAAAATGGTGTTTTAAGTGTATTTTGCATTCTTGATGGGGATGACTACTTCATAGATACTCGTCTCATATACATTTTTTTGACATTCGTGGATGAATGTTTCCAAGGGGGAGATATTGAAATGACCCCATAAAATTTCCAAAAATGTGCCTTAGAAGTGCCCAGAATCGTAATCTCCATATATCTAATAATCTGTGCATGATATCAAAAATTCGACTTCATAATTTTGACCGGGGGGTCAAATTGAGTAAGAAATAGGTCTAACTCAATTTTTAGGCAACTATATCAAAATTTGAATATCACAAAATACAATTTCCAGTGAGCAATCCATGCCTCTAGCGTGATGCGCCAAGGGTGTGCTACTGTGTACTTTTGTGCACTATTTTTTATTTCAGTCCAAGACTTTTGGATCTTAGGCCTAAATGTTCCCATTCGTGAAAAACCCTATACTTAGTTATATTTCACCCTCATATTATTCAATACATTCCCTAATATTAACTCAATAACAAGATAATATTTCAATCAAAATTCCAAGTCCTAAAACTGATTTGGATCTTAAGGTTCTCATTTAAGATTAAAGTCTCCATATCTAATCTTGATCAAGTTATTCTCCAAAGTTAAGTTATGTGGGTTTCCTTAATGGGTTACTTTCACCCATGATGCCCAAGCTTTCTTTTATCTAAAATTGCGTGATCTAAAGTTGATTTACTCATGGCTCTTAATTATTATGAAATTTACTACACACTATGTTGGGGTTTCATGAAATTGTGATTGTTTGGGCATATGTTGAGGTATGAATCTAAGATCTATTATGAGATTTGATGAAGGATTTTGATGTATATTACTTGAGGGTGTTACCAAGTATCTATTGATTGTTTTACACTGAATTTTCTAAGATGATTCCACTCTTCAATTGTATGGTTTTACACTAGCACTATGCAACAGCCAAGTGTTTGATAAAATGTCCGATTAATGCATTTTGAGGAATTGAAGGTCCAACGCATGTCTTATAAGTTGAATGGATTTATGATGATAAAAGGAACGTATGTATATAATATTCTCCTATATAGTGTTGGAAAGTGACCATGCCTTACTTGGGGGGTTAAGAGCCCACATAACCATTTCGAGGGGTTTGTATCTTAATATTAATCAAGGGGTTGTGACTTGATAACTGAGTTGAGGGGTTAGTAGTTCAACTACCAGGGGTGGTAGGGTGCGACTATCCACCAACCAATCAAGGGGTTCATACCTTGGTAGGCAGGTTGAGGTGTTAGTTCCTCAGTCACCATGGATGGTAGCGTGCGACGATCCATCAACCAAAGAGGTTTGTACCTTGGTAACCTATGGTTTCTATAATAATGGTCTCTTCTTACACATGTATTATATTCCATGTAAGCATGCTTTACTTAAGCATTGATTATACATATCATATCGTTATTATGCTATCTATTGCTTACTCTTATGCATTTTGATTATGATGCCTATCTCTTATTGCACTGCATCCTACATACTTAGTCCATTTAAATATACTAACGCATGCTATATGACTACATGATATTACCATATAGGAACCAAAGCCCCACTTGATCATCCTCTTTCATGTGGCTAGTATGATATCCCTCAAGCTAGTTGGTGAGTCCTCAATTCCGGGGACAATGTTTATGTTCTTATGATATATTTTAAGACTCTCTCTTATTTCTTTATTATAGACTTTGACTATTAGGATGAGCCTGGTTGCTTGTCTTGGGCCTCACTAAGTTCTATGCTTAGAGGTGTTATTGGACATGTTATAATGCCCTAAGCTTGACTTTTCATGTTTATGATATGAAAGATGTCGCTTAGACCTAGTTATCCCTATTTACTATCTCTTGTGGTCATTTTATTGCTTCTGCAATCAAGGATGTGTAATGATGTGCTAAGAGACTTACTTGGTGTCTATTCGGGTTCCCTATGCATTGTGTCTCATCTAGGTCATAGGCTTGGGTCGTGATAGAAAATACCAACACTACAGCCAATGCAGTTTTAATCTGAACAACAATGATGATGATGGGAATGAAAACCAACCTCATTTGGAGAATATTCCATAGCCTTGATATTTTAATGACAATGTTTATTGGTGGAATTAGTATAGGTTAAATCCTATGACTATGGATGACATAGGAGCTACTATGTTTCTGTCACTACTAGTAAACACAAAGTTCACAGTCTCTAGTGGATTACTTCAGATGCTGCAATCCACATAGCCACTTGCTCAATGTTACATGTGTTTACAAGAGTGTCATGGGAACATAAAAACCACCTACGGATGTTGTGGGACTTCCTGTCTTCCCATTGTCTCTTATGGGCAATGCTGCATTATGGTTATCCCACAGAGTTCAATCACTAGTTGGGTAAATTTGCAGGAGGCCTTTATAAAGAGGTACTTCCTAAATCGAAGAAGCTCAAACTAAAGGACCATATTAATAACTTTGAGCAACTTCTTAGTGATTCGATAAGTATTACTTGGGAGTGGTTTACTTAGTTTTTGAGAAGTGAACCTGACCATAACATAGTTGATGATGCCTTAGTGGAGATCTTCTACCATGCCATTGATGAGAATAGTCAAGCTTGTACTGATACTATTATGGGGGAGGGGTATGTTTCTAGATCAACCATTTACAAGGAGTGCAGAGCGTATAGAGCGAGTGGTCAAAATGAATCGTGCATGGGGATAATGGGATAGAGCTTCTGTGAAGAGTTTATGTGTTGTCAGTATTGGTTCAGAGCAAGCCAAAATTAATGATGAGATTATACAACAACGTGCTCAGCTTCGCATGAGCATGGATGTGGTTTTCCAGCAAAACCAAGAAAGAGTAAATGTTGTAGCTAACAAACCTCCATTGACACCTATGTACGAGGAGCCTTTTTTGAGAAGGATGTTTATTTTGTGAATGATTAGATGGAGGTTTCTAGACTAATGCCTAAGGGTCAAATTAGGACTACTGGTACCAAGGTCAAAGAAACCAAGGTCGAAACTATAGTAGAGATGGAGCTTCTAGAGATAACCGAGGTAGTTATTATGATAGGAATAGGGTCCAGAAGCATATTGAGGTCAAAGAGATGGTTTCAGAAATAGTCCATATGTACCATCACATAATCATGATATAGGCACAAGAAATTCTAGAATTGAGGATATATTTGACCGCTTGTTAAAGAAGGCAGAGACACAAGATGAGACCCTAAATGGCATGAAATCTTATATTTTAATTATTAATCAAAAGATTGTGTCTATTTCTGTGGCTATTAAATAGCTTAAGTAATAATTTCATTAAGTTTCAACTCAATTGAATCAACATCATAAGGGTACATGGCCTATCAATATAGTGCAAAATCAAAAAAATGAAGGGCAATGCATGGAGGTTACTACTGGGGTGACAAGAGCACCATTGATCCTCTTATTCTGGTTGAGGTAGAAGATGTTCATGAGAAGATGGTTGCAGATGTTCATGACTCATAAATCAATCTACAAGTTGTGAATGGAGTTCATAGATCTCAGGAAAGTTTCCAAAATTGTGCTAAGTGTTGAGGGCTCTACGAAACCATGGCTTACAAGTCATAGATCCCTCTACGGCTCATAATCAAGGACTCGTAAACCCAAGCCCAATAATTGTAACAACCGACCTGTAAAGATATAAAAGATGGGTCAAATTATTTTGACCCCACTCTTGACCTAATTGACTGGTAAAACCAAGATAATGCTCCTCTTTGCAAATTCCCCCCCCACCACCACCACCATGATTCTATTTTTTGGTGTGATTTTCGGCAACACCTTGGGTTTTGTGTTCATTCACCTTCTCTCTCTTCTTCAAGTTCATAACTATTCATCGTAAGTTTCTTGCTTTAATTTTAATATCAAAATTTGCTTTGCTCTTACTTATTTGATGTGATGATTATGATGAATTGTGTGTTTATGCATGAAATTATTGTTAAATTAGAATGGTGAAGGTGAAATTAGGGTGGCCTTGATTAAATTGCTTAAGTGATTCCAAAAATTGGGTATATTTAGCTTGGGATTGATAATTGTTATGCCTATGGGATCATCTACCATGTTTGATTGAATGGTGTTGAATAGTTTATGACTGCAAATTGGTTATTAATAACATAGGACCATGATATTACTTTACTCAAATTGGGATGGACAAAATTATTGGAAAATTAATGCTTATTCATTTTTCGATGGGGTGATTATATGTTGAAATTGTTGTGGGTAATGGTTGTTGTGTGCTAAGCACATGGGTGTGTTTGTTCATTCTTAGATTCTGATAGAATTAGTGTTTGGAATATTCTTTATGGTCCATGTGATGGACTTAGAACCTGAGAATTTTGGTTCGCGAGTGTGTTTTATGACTTGTAGAGCAATGTACGAGTCATAATTGTTCCTTGTAGGAAATTCTAGAAAATTTTATGTTCAGCGTATTCAACAGAAAGTACCTTCTACAACTTGTAAATTACTTTACGTCTCTTAGATAGGTCTCATAGATTACTGCCTTATTTTTAATTACTCTTTGGAATTTTATACGACCTAAGTCTATGACTTTTAAACTACTTTATGAGTCGTACCTAGGTCTCGTAGACTTTTCCAGTTACCAAAATTGTTCTTAAGCACTAATCTACGAGAGCACTTTATGACTCATAGGGCTCACTATGACTAGTAAAGCAGCTTTCATAGAACCCTTCTACAACTCATTCAGATTACTTTTTACATTTTAATTGTTCATTCTTGGGGCTAATTATGGTGTTTGTGTCTATATTTCAGGTACTATGGCCCCAAAAGGAAATCGCTCAAAGATCAAGGCCTTTAGGAGAAAGCTCAAGGGTGACCCTTCGGATATTGAGCAGACCCCTCAAACTGAGTGGGTCATTAGAGATATTTTATGCCCAGCCTAACCTAGAGGCACTTCGTCCGCAGACTAGAGCTGCTGATAGAGTAGGGCAGCCTCAGTATCAGGTTGATAGTCTTTCCCTATCTAAAGAGGAAGGTAGTGATGAGAGTGGGAGAAGCATGCCCTAGATGAGTCCTTCTAGAGAGGAGCCTATTTTGGTGGAGGGCTCCGAGGAAGAAGCGGATATCGAGTCCTCTATTTCACCATCTTTATCATTAGCACCGGATGCCCATGACTGTAGATGCTACATTGAGGGTATAAAGGAGTTATTCTTGGTAGGCATGCAGCTGAAGGAGTGGGGCAGGCCAACCCATTCTATATATGAGGAGTCTAGGGTCATAGATGATTGACTCAGCCGTATCATAGGTATACAAGACACGATGATATGTTATGGGCTCATGTGGCTTATAGAGTTTCTTGGTAGGTACTCCTCAATTTATGTGCAAGCTTTTGTGCATCCTATAGAGCTACCATTCAATACAGTCTTCACAAGGGGAAGAAACCTCTCACACAACCCAGGTTGACAGAGATATGAGTAAGAGTTAGGTTGGTCGACATATTTAATGAACTCACTAATTATGAAGGTTACTGAGCATCGAATTGCACTACTAAGATGGGTGGATAGTCATTTTGCAGAGCAGGGTATGGAGCCTACTTTGGTCACCACCCAGGCTGAGCCTATCGTGAAGGCTTCACTTAATTGCCCTGTAAAGTTTTGGTATGATATTGTTAAATTATGCATCCAACTAACATTGACTAATAATACACATATGTCAGAGCATGCAATTTTGGTTTCTCGCATCTTGACAGTCTATGACATAGATTGGGCCCGACTCACCATTGAGCAGATACATGAGTCAGCACTAAAGAGGGACACCTCCATCCCATCTTAAGTTTTGATCTACACACTTTGTGTCATGTATAGGGTGGAGATTTTGCACTAGTTAGACAAGTTAGTTAAAGCCCCATATACTTTAGAGCTGGCCTAATAAAGGCTAATGAGAACCCAGTGGTACTCCGATAAGTACAACCTCCAACTCTACTAAAGATGTTTGACGACGCCACTATATTAGGATTCTGAGGTTGATATCCCATCGCTGCTACTACTACTAAGGGAGGGACCTAGTATTATTGTTATTGCACCAGAGGCCACTATGTCACAGACTCCTACAATGGTCATGGTCTATGTGTTCATGATTTCTATTCATGCCATGGCGCAGAGATTATCACATGCTAGGTCACAGTTAACTCAACTTATTCAGAAGTGTAGGGCATAGGTTCGGCAGGCTATTGCAGACTCGGAGAAGCAGAGTCGGGCATTCATCAAAGCAACTTCCAGGATTATGTTTCTGCAGAGGATACCCAGATCAATGCCTGTGAGCTGCTGGTACAGAAGACATTGGTTGAGGCTCAGTCTTCAAATTTATTAGCCTTGCAATCGGAGATCTAGCAGCTCCAAGCTGATATGAAAGTGACACTAGTGACACAATCACATTATGAGAGATAACATTCCTAGCGCTATTGTTTTATTTATTTACCTCTGAGAGCCTACCAATTCTTCCCTTAGGAAGAGACCTTGCACAGATAAGGATCTAGAGGCTAGACGTGTACGTGCGAGGGGGTTAGAGGAGAGGGATTTGTTGCGTGCCTTGAGAGAGTCGAGGAGTAAAGTGGAGATTAGATGAGCTCATTAGGAGGATATGTTGAGAGGTATTGGCCTGTCCTGATAGAGTATCACAGCTCCAGAGACTACCCTGAAGGAGAAGGATAGCCAGACTCAGCCCGAGATCGGGCTTAAGCACACAAGTATGTTTTTCACCCTTATATATTATATTTTTCCTTGATTTTATGTATTGGGGACAATACATATCTTTTTTGATGGGTTATAGGTAGTTATGGGCCTAAGTGAAGTCTGAGTAGCCTATGGTCATTAACCATCCCAATTTTTAATCCTGAGGTTTTCTTGCATGCGTTCGCTTTTCTCTTGGAAATTTAATTTTTTTAAACCAGCACTTTAACAATGTTTAAATAATATGTGTAGTATATAGTACTAATACTTATGGCATATAATAGGTTTTTATATTTTGTTTTGAAAAATGGTACCCACTAAAACTTCTGATTAGTAGTTAGATGGCAACCATGCATGTTTAGTGTTTGCCAATATATGTTCTAATAAAATAAGGGTACTTTGAGATATGAAGCATGATCTATGAGTTTCTTGTTGATAATGTATACAATGCTATATGAGACTTAGCTTATTTTGCTAGATTCGTGCATTTGGTGCTAATTTAGTACTTGCCTATTACTCTAAGTTAGATTGTAATTTAAGTGGATTATGAAAGGATCTTAGGCGTTTGTTCTTTAATTAGTGCACCTTAGACTAAAATGATGACCATATGATGTTTTATCCTTTATTCCAAATATTTGAGCCTTATATGCACCAATTGTTTCAAAACACCTAATTAGCCTAACCTTATCTAGTGGGAAACATTGAAATTGGCCCTGGTCTTTTCTTGAGCATTGCAAACCTTGACTGAGGCGAAAAGCCTAACTTGAGAGTCGCTAACAATAGTGGTCCTAGTTCAGACGAGAGATATTGTGTACTTCAATATAGGCTATAATCATAAGTTGAGTGTGGCCGATGTAAGGGTAAAGCACAAAAATAAGGTAGTGAGTCAGGAATGAGGAGAAAAATAAGAAAAATCATGTACCGGGTCCAAGGAAAAGAAAAAATGCCTTAGATATGAGCTAAAAGCAAAATGAAGTGTAAAAACAAGGAAAAAATTATAAATGAGAAGAAAACACTAGGAAAAGCTGGAATGAGGAATAAGGGAGAATAAGGTGAAAAGAATAGAGATGGTAAGGTGAAAGTGATGAAAACCCCTATTTCATGGATGGTCTTTAGTCACTATTTTTCCAAAATGTCATATCAAAGCCCCTGAGCTTGCATTGCAAGCCTAAAAAATCATAAAGTTATCCTAGTCAAGTTAGTTTAAGGTCTGAGTCATAAGTGTAGGAGAAAACCTACAGTATTTGTCATCACACATGAATATCTTTTGTGAGAGTGAGTGTTTTTGCACAGTCCCAAAGCTAATATGAAATCATCATTGAGTGATAAAAATGGAACTTCTTTCTGTGAGGACACATTCATTGTATTGTTAACACTTGACTCGTTCAGTGATTGTGAACTGTTGATATTCCCTTGTTTATCATAGTTGTTTAATCATATGCACTAGTTTGCATAGGTTTGCTAAATAGCTATTTGATCCTATTTTATAAAACTGATGGGGGTATCTAAGTTTGAACTGTATGTGATGTATGCCATTGAGTTGATGTATATGTGTTACTATATTGTCTATAAAGATTGATTTATCGCATGAGGACTAGCAACAATTTTAAGTTGAGGGTGTTGATATGCTATCAAAACACAACACTTTTAATGCCTAAAACTTTGGATTTTGTATGTCCCCAATGTGATATTTATGATTTTTAGGTGTTTTGTGTTTAGTTTTGCAGGAAAGCAGGTTGGTATGACTTTGGGTATAAAATTGCAGAGTTTTCTGGTCTTTAGTGAATTACAAGACCCTCTATGAGTAGTAGAGCATCATATGAGTTGTAGAGGCAGTTTTGCGACAAATTTTAGTGAAGGATAATATCTGAGGATTAGCTGTACGAGATCTCTATATGAGTCATAGAGCATTCTACGAGTTGTATAGATGGTTTTCGTGCAGATTTCCATAGAGAGATAACTTGAAGTACCTGAAGTCTATGAGTCTAAAGCACAAGTCATACATCTATTTACGAGTCGTAATGACTTTTCATAGAAGTGAAGTCTAAGATCCCATGAGTTGATTACATATCCCCGATTATGACTCGTAGAAGCCTCTATGAGTTGTAAATAGGTTTCGTAGAGTCCGCCACCAAATTTTTTTATTTTATTAAAGGTTGAATTGTAATTACTATATATAGTGTTTTAGGTCATTTTTTGTAGAGAACTGTGAGGTTCATTATAATTAGGTTTAGAATACAATACTTAGAGAGAAAATTAAGACAATACACTTGTGAATTAATTTGATCTCCAAATCTTGTGATTCTCAAACAATTGGATTTGCTTGATTCTCAATTCAATTGGGTAAGTGTTTAATCATGTTTTCTCAATTCATAATTTCTTCATGTACCTATAGCATAGGTAGCTAAATCACAACTTGAGTTTGTAGGAACCATAACCAAATAAACCTAGGTAAATTGCAATTCCTGGAATAGGTATTTGCATCTATTAATCAATTTTTTTCGTTTTGCATGTTTTTTAGTGGTGGAAAGATCCCGATAAAGGTATTAATGAAAAGAAAAAGACATTGATGAACAGGATTCGATGATGTATTCTCATCTAATCAACCGAACTTGCAATATATTTCATAAATCGTATGAAGTGCCTCCAAATAGTGACTATTCCAAGTTCATCTATGCCAATCAATAATATCTAAAACAAGGGCAAAGCCAAAGGAGCAAACTAAACACTACAACTTTCACATTTTAAAATGCATGTACCATCTTAAACATATTTTCCTTACAATGCTATTGACTTTAACTATCCCCATCACTTTCTATAAGTCGTTATTCTTCATTGTTTCCACAAATTTTCATTTCTTCGCATTGTGAGTAATTTTACTATTATAGCTACATATTTTATAGATAGTCATTGAATTGTCATTAAGACCACCGTTAATTATGTCTTGAATTTTTTCCTTGTATTTTTTAAAAAATTCATAATCACAGTTGGTTTAGGAGGATCCTTGTCCTCATTGTAACACCCAATAAAATTATCAAAATACCCCTAGAATAGAGATGTACCCTTAACATGTCTTCCAATGTACCACTTATGAATTTGATACCAGATGCAATCAGCATAGAAATTTGAGTGGAGAAAATGGTCTCGTCCGAATTTTAGATCCATCATATCAAAAAATAACTTTTTTGATCCAAGACAAATTCAAATATCGGTGCACGGCCAAGGTGCGATATGCTTGGGACACGGATCTACACTTATTTCTTTAGTGTTTTTCAATGGAAATAAGAAAACCTATTCAGAAAAATATTGGAAAAAAATATACATTTCCACGCCTAGTCCGTGTCGCGGATTGGGCATTTTCTAGGTGAAAGTTTTTCTTTTATTTTGAGAGGTATTCTGGTCAATTCCCAACCCCTCATAAACTTAAAACATGATCAAATTAGCTTCTTTTGATGCGTAAAATAGGGTCTTAAACCTCATTCTAAGTCCTTTTTTAAACAATTGAAAGACTATAGCTTGAGAGAGAAGAAGAGGGAAGTATAGATTGAAGAATTCAAGGAAATTCTTGGCAGTTGATTGATAAAACTTCATCCCAGGTATGTAAAGCAAAACTAAAAACATGAGATGGTTCTCTCATGTACCCCATAGATGTTCTTAGAAGAGAGTTGAAAGTTTATGAGTTTACATGCATTATTCGTGATTAATCCTTGAAAAATTATATTGTTACATGAATTTACGTATGTTGATGATCACCATAAACTTTTTTTTAGAATTGGATATTTTTACATGAATTATCATATAATCCTTACTTCTTATTTCAAAAAGATTGTATGAATGAAGATAAGGATTGAGTCTAGAGCCTTGATTGATAATGTTGATAGAGATTGTGACTGTAAATGTGAGAATGATGATTGATTGATTGGATTTGATAGTCCATGAGTCTTCCCAAATAAATTCTACTGAATTGTCTATTCGATAATTCCCTAATGATTGTTCAAAGCCTTGACCTATTGATTGAGATTTTGGTTGATGAGATTATTAGAGTCTCCATGAGATTGATTGAAAGATACTGCCTCCATGAGGTTGATTGACATAGTTTGATTGGATGGATTTTTTTATGATAATTAAGTCATAGAAGGAGTATTGAGCATCAAAAGAGTAAGAGTTAATTCAACTCGCATCACATCACATTATGGTAAGGTTTCCTATGATTAGATGTCACTACCTAAGCCTAGGGCCTCGACATGACCAGTGAATGGGGAACTCGAAGGGTCCCCAAACAAGCCTCATGGCATATCGTTACACATCCTTGATCGCGGAAGCAATTGAAATAATAATAAGAGATAAGCATAAACAACGGAAATTGGGACTAAGGGTGAACATCCATATCATAGACATCAAGAAAAAAGAGAGTGAAAGCTAATAGCATAGATACATATCATGTCCAATGACACCTCTACTATATAGATAAGAGCAGGGTCCTAAGACAAGCAACCAGGATTATCCTTATGATAATAACAATAGTAATCTAAACATAAAAGACATAGTCTAAACATAAGGTTGACAGAGGAAAGATATTGTCCTCGGACTTGAGGACTCACCATTAGCTAACTTGAACAATCCGTCTAACCATGAAGAGAATCAATAGGAGCTCCAGATCCTACATGGTGATATCATGTAGGAATAGAGTATGCATAATGAATAGCATACTAACAATATGGCATATATAAATGATGTTTGAAGTAAAACCATGCTTATATAGAACATGTATAAATGTTTCTCTTCTTCATGTTCTAACTCGTGCTATAGAGTTTTGGTAAGTTTCCTCTTCCCCCCCCCCCAAATGATTATCCTTTGCTATGGTAGATCATGCAAAACACTAGAGGAACAAGTGACCAAACACCCGAGGAGAAACCTACCAATGGTGAGCTCTGGATGCTCTCACTATGCTTTCCCAAGTTGCGGCCAACCAAGTCAATCAAGAAGCCCAAGCTGCTCATGCTGCTACATTAGGAGCTAGGTTAAGGGACTTCATGAGGATGAATCTTTTGGTTTTCTATGTGTCAAAGGTGGATGAATATCAATAAGAGTTTATTGATGATGTCTACAAGATTTTAAATATCTAGGTTGTTCGGTCGAATGAAAAGGCGGAGTAGAGAGCTCACTAACTCAAAGGGTTAGCCGAATATGGTATGATCAAGGGAAGGGTGATAAGAAAATTGGTAATATGGTGCTTTAGGAGGAACTAAAATTAGCTTTCCTTAATTAGCTTTTCACTTTTGAGCATAAGGAAGTTAAGTTGGTAGAGTTCATGAACTTGAAAGAAGGTGCTATAAGCATGAGAGAGTATGACCTCAAGGTTAATCAACTTTCAAATTATGCTCCTCATTTGGTGGCCGATCCTTGATCTAAGATGAGTAAGTTTGTAATGGGGGTCTCCAACTCAGTACGTGAAGAATCCTAGTCCGCCATGCTAATTAGCGACATAGACTTATCTCGATTAATGACCTATGCCGATCAAATAGAGGAGGAGAAATGAAGAAATTGAAAGGGGCATGTGGCTAAGAGGGTTCGTTTTAAGCCTAAATTTCAAAAGGGTGCTACATTTTATCGAATCCAAAGGTCTTCTCATGCTACTAATTGGGGGTTTGCCAATGGCTTCCCTAGGCCTCAATGTGTTGGTAGTGTGGCTCCTATTGATATATGCCCTAAATATGGAAGTATCCATGGAAGACCAAGTTTGAAAGGTTCTAATACATGCTTTGAATGTGAGGAACTTGGTTATAATAAAGTGGATTGTCCACGAAACTGTGGTAAAGTCTGGGGTGCGAATCCAGCCCCTTTGGGTAGAGGTTGTCCTCAAGGCACAACCAATTTTATGCATTACATGGGATGAAAGGGGTTGGTGAGGTTCCCGATGTTGTTACCAGTAT
>JAOTQJ010137665.1:0-29278 GCA_025642045.1 Solanum sejunctum | reverse complement strand
TAGGATGACTTGTATGTCCTGCACTTTAGCAAAATTTGTAATTTTCTCCTAAAATCATGCCAATCTATATTTTTTATAATAAAAACAGAAAAAACTATAAAAAATCACATTAAGAACTCACAAAACCCCTTGTTTTAGGCACCAAATATGTTGTATTTTGACTGCACATTAGCTAGCAAAGTGAGAGCATCCCGGAGCACTCCATGAGATGGTTTTTTCCTCGTGAGTGCAGGCTCTTCTTCCTCTTATGTTAGGTATTATCTAAATATGGTAAAAAACATTCGCTAGAGGTAAAACCTTGCCTAACTTCTATAGCACAACATATATCATGAAGAAGGAAAACATTTCCTAAAATATCTCATAGACTCTTACTCATAGTTGTGGGGCACAACACAACCATGAGTGAAACTCTGATCAACGCAATGTGTTAGATGCCAGGGACCATTAACAATCTAGTGCTTTGACACCAAGTTTTTCATGTCCAAAGCCTATGGCTTAGATGTGACACGGTGAATGGGAAACCCGAAGGGACCCCAACTAAGCCTCTTAACATATCATTACACATCCTTGGTCGCAGAAGCATTTGAAAAACAACTAGAGCATAAAACAAGGGTAAGAGGCTAAGGGAAGCCTTTCATTTCAAAAAATATCAAAAGAGTTAAGAGAGAGTAAAAGCTCATAGTATCATCACATAATTTATCCAACAACATCGCTATACATAGAATTGTGCGGGGGCCAAGACAACTTTCCATCCTCAACCTCATAGTCAAAAGCATACAAATAGATAAAAAAGTATTTACATAACATAAGAACAAGAGATATCATCACCCAAGTTGAGGACTCACAAAACTTGCTTGAAAAGATAGTACTAGCCACGGGGAAGATAAGGATGATCATGAGGAGCTCCAATTTCTACATGATAACATCATGTAGGCATATAGTATGTGTTAGTACGTTTGAATGTACTAAGTATGCAAGGTGCAATGCAACAAGAGTTACTCAACATAATTGAATACATAATTAGAAAATGGATGAGCATATAGTAATATGACATGCATAAATGATACTTGAAGTCATGTCCAAGGCCTACGACCCCCTTGGAGAGGATATTGAGATATCAACCCCTTAATTTGTTGATGGTTATCATACCCTACCATCCTTGGTGATTGAGGTATCAACCCCTCAATTGGTTGATGGTTGTCTCACTCTACCATCCATGGTAATTGAGGTATCAACTCCTTAACTTGGTTGATAATTGTCTCACCCTACCATCCATGGTAATTGAGGTATCATTCCCTCAACTAATTGATGGTTGTCTCCCCCTACCATCCATAGTGATGGAGAAATAGCACCCGTTCAACATGGTGTGGTCAACTTGTAACACTATAGATATTTTTCATGAAATCAACACATATATACCTTCCTTTGATCATCATAAATTCATTCAAGTCATAGGTCATGCAATGGATCATCAATAACTCAAGAACCCTAAAGTAGACATTTTATGAAACACTTTGTTGGTATGTAATGATAGTGTAAGACCATTCATTAAAGAGTGAAATTATGCAAGAAATCTTGAAGTAAATCAACCCACCAACATTTGGTAATACCCTCATGCAATATATACCAAAACTCTTCATCAAATCTCAAGATAGATCATAGATTCATAGCTCAAAACATGCTTAAACAGTCACACTTTTATAAAACCCTAATGTTGTTCATAGTCAAATTCATAGTAGGCAAGACCCATAAGTAAATCAACTTAGAAATAGGAAATTTATGTAAAAACAAAGCTTGGGAACTATAAGTAAAAGAACCCAATTGTTGAAAACCACATACCTTAAATTTTGAGAATTTCTTGATGAAGATTAGAATAAAGACTTGAAGCTTGAATAAAATTCTTAAGATCAGTAATGAGATTTGGCACTTGAAATTTGGGTGAAATATTTGTCTAAGTATTTGAGAGAGTATTGGAGAATATCTTGTATGATATGAAGGTGAAATATTTCTAAATATAAATATTTTTATGGATGGAAAGACTTAGGCCTAAGACCCAAAAGCCTTGGACCAAAAAACAAAACTGAGTAAAAAAATGTACATCTGCATGCCCTGGATGCGTCGCACTAGGGGCATGTAGTGCTCAATGGAAATTGCATTTTGGGAAATTGAAATTTTGATACGGTTGCTCTAAAATTGGGTTGAGACCTATTTGCTACTCAGTTTTGCTCCCTGATCAAGAATAGGACGTCAGATTTTTGATATGACACATGGATTTTGAGATATATAGAAATTATAATTTTGGGCAGTTTTGAGGCACATTTTTGGGTTCTTTTGGGGGTCAGTTCAAACCATGTCTCTTCCAAAGTTCCTTCTTATGAGTCAGTCTGTATATAAGTGAGTTTTTCTATGTCTTCTCAGATGAGTTACCATGTGTCCCTCTTGAAAGGGAGATAGATTTTGGTATAGATGTCTTACCCGATACCTTGCCTATCTCAATGCCTACTTATAGAATAGGTCTCAAAGAATTGAAGAAGTGAAGGTTTTTTTGGAGAAGAATTTCATTGGACCAATCGGTCTACATGGGGTTCCCCAGTTATTTGTAATAAAGAAGGACAGGTCACTTCGTATGTACATTGACTACCAACAACTCGCTAAGGTTACCATCAAGAATAGGTATCCCCTCCTAAAGATTGATAATTTGTTCAATCAACTACAAGTGGGTATGCATTTCTCTAAGATTAATTTGAGATCTACTTATAACTAATTGAACGTTAGAGAAGGTAACATTCCTAAGACGACTTTCCAAAACTAGGTATAGTCATTTTAAATTTGTGATGATGTTTTTTGGCCTTACAAATGCAACAATAGTATTTATAGCCTCATGAATATAGTTCAACCCGTAACCATATTCATTGTGAAGTTTATTAATTATATTATTATTTACTTCCAAGGGGAGCAAGAGCACACAGAGCACTTGAGGTTAGTATTACAAACCCTAAGAGAGTAGAAGCTCTATGAAAAATTTGACAAGTGTAAGTTTTGGCTACATAAGGTTTCCTTCCTAAGGCATATGAAATCTAAAGAGGAAATCAAGGTTGATCTTAAGAAAATAGAAGCGGTAAGAAATTAGCTAAGGTGATTGGCTCCCACTGACATAAGAAGTTTCTTGGGTCTGGCCAGTTACTATAGATGGTTTATGCAAGACTTCTCCACTATTCTGTTTCCTATCATAAAGCTAACTAAAATGAAGGCTAAGCTCGTATGGATGAATAAATGTGAACGGAGTTTCCAAACCTTAAAGGATCGGTTGACTTTAGCCCCCATATTGACATTATTGAAAAGGAATAATAGGTTCATCATGTATTATGTATGCATCAAGGATCAGGTTGAGTGGGTTGCTAATGTAGAATGGCAAAATGATTGTCAATGCTTCAAGGCAAAAGAAAGTGCATAAGAAGAATAAATTGACTTATTACCTTGATCTTACAGCAATAGTGTTTGCCTTAAATATTTGGTGACATGACTTGTACAGATTTCATGTGGATATTTTCACCGATCACATGAGTCTGCAACATGGGTTCACCCAAAAGAATCTCAACTTATACACAAGGATTATGATATTAGTGTGCAGTATCTCCTAAAAAATATAGTATGGTAGCTGATGCCCTTAGTATAGTTTACATGGGTAGTGAATTCAATATAGAAGATGGAAAAAAGAGTTGACTAAAGATGTTCATAGATTGTATAGACTGGGAGTATAGTTAAGTGAGCCTGGAAGTGGTGGTGCTATGGTTCTTTATGTCCACATTGATGTGCTACAAAAATACAACATTTTTTATGCTTAAAACATAGGATTTTGTGTGATATCAATATGATATTTGTGAGTTTTATGAGTTTTTGTGTTTATCTTGGCACAATTATAGGTTGGCCATGATTTGGGAAAAGGTTGTAGAAGTTGCTAGTTTTTGATGTTTTACCAGACTCTCTATGACTCGTACAGCTTTCTAAGGGTCATAGGATAGGCTTTGTGAGGAATTCAATGAGTGGTGATTTATGAAGATTTATTCTATAAGACGTGCATATAAGCCGTAAAGTATATTACGAGTCGTAGAATACCATTTGTGTCCTAAGAATTAGAGTAGTGGACTTGCAGGAAAGTTATAAAATGAAACAACTTTTATAGGTCTTAAACAACTTTAAGAATCGTAAAGGGGTGCCATAGCAAAGAAGTCCAATTTTCTAGCAACAATGTATGAGACCCCGATTATGAGCCATAAACTATTTTACGGGTGGTAAAGAGCTTTTGTGGAGGTTATCAACCAGTTTTCCTAATTCATTTAGGACTTGTTTTTAATTATTATAAATAGGTATTTTAGGTTACTTTCAGTAGTTCTCGCCAATTTTTAGTAGTTTTATGTTTTGTACTAAGAAAACTCAATATTCTTAAAGTGAAAATTGTGAGAGAGTCCTTGGGAAAACTTGTAATTGAATTTGATATTGAAGCTTGTGATTCTCATTGATATTAGATTTATTTAATCTTAATTTAATTCTGTTAGTGTTTAATTATGTCTTTTCAATTCATAATTTCTTCATCTACACAAAGCATGAGTAGCTTAATCCACAATTAAGGTTATGGGAACCATGAAAAATCAACAAAGTAAAATTCGATAATTCACAATTCTTGGGAGGTGTACATGCGTTTATTAATTAACTCTCTTCATTTTGCAAGTTTGCTAGTTGTGGCCAACATTAGAATTTGCCTAGTGGTACTGATTGAACCAAGGTAGTAATGAATAAGAAAAGAGATTAATTAACAGGATTTGATAGATGTGTTCTCATCTAATCAACCAAACTGGACCAAAGGGAGGTTGTACTGGGACTAATAGGCAATGGTCAATAATGCACATTATTGAGATGGGCTAGTTCGCATAGTGAAATTCGCCTCTCACCTTTGACCAAAGGGCTTGGTGAACTTAAGTTATCACCCTGCATGTTATACACTAGATAAAAATTAGGTTATGCAGTGATACTGAGTTGGAGAATTATGGGGAATACAATACCCTAGTTGCTCTCTATTATTGATTGTTCTCTCGTTATAGTTAGTTTAGTTTATTTTCTCGTTGATTATTTGAAACCCTTTCTTTTGAATAATTGAGTTGGTTAATTACTCAAATTGCATATTGGTGAATTCTAGAGAGTCTACATATTCCCTGTGCCCTAACCTTTGTTAGGTTCTATTTCATGACAGTGACAACTTTATCCTTTAAAATGGAAGTGTAACTTGGGTGATGTCAAGATTTTTGCATCATTGTCTGAGAATACAGCAAACTTAAGTTTATTCATTAAGCAGTTCGAGTATTAATCCTCAGTTCCCTTGCATTTTACTTTTTTTGTTTTTGTTTCTTTTTCAGAGTATTGGTGTAGTGTATGCCCAACACTCGGAGTCAAGGCAATCCCTTAGAAGAATGGCCAAAGACAATACTAATAATGTTCCTAATGAATCTCTGAACCAAAATAATAATGAAGATGATAGAAATGATAACCCATCTCCTTTGGAAGATATTCCATAGCCTCAAGGTTTCAACTCCAATGCTTATCAGTGGAACTAGCATAGTAAGAACCCTATGGCTATATAGGTGACCGGAGCTATTGTGCTACCACTATTACTGGTAGACACAAAAGTTCACAGTTTCATGTAGGTTATTTCAGATGTTGCAGAACCATGGGCTATTTGCAAGCTTACCATCAGAGGATCCATATAGCAACCTATACAATGTGGTATTTGTTTGTAAGAGTGTGATGGGAACACAAAATCTGTATATTGATGTTGTGGCACTTCTTGTCTTCCCATTATCTCTTATGGGCAATGTTGCACTATGGCTATTTAAGCTCCTGCAAAGTTTAATCCCCAACTGGAAAGACTTCCAAAAGGCCTTTTTGGAGAGGTACTTCCATAGATTAAAAAAGCTCAAGTTGATGGACCAAATCAAAAACTTTGAGCAACTTCTTGATGATTCAACAAGCACTACTTGGGACCAATTTATTAAATGTCTGAGGAACTTCTATGAACACAAGATAGTTGATGACACCTTGGTGGAAGAAGTCTTCTACCGTGCCCTTGATGAGAACAGTAAAGCCTCTGTGCTGACAGTATCATGGGGGCATGTTTCTAAATCAATCAATTGAAAGGATTGCAGAGTGCATGGAAAGGGTGGTCAAAACAGACCATGTATAGAGGCAATATGATAGAGCTTCTACAAAGAGTTCATGTACCATCGGTGTAGGTCCAGAGCAAGCCCGAATCAATGAGGAGATTATGCAACAACTTTGTCAGATTCACATAAGCATGGAGGTGATTATGAAGCAAAACCAAGAGAGAGTTAATGTAGTTATTCATTAGCCTACATGTGCATATATGTACAAGGACTTATAATATAAGAAGGATACTTGTTTTACAGTTTATCAGATGGGAAGTATTCGAATCAATGCCAAGTTTCCCATTAGGACTATTGGTGCCAAGATCAAGGAAACCTAGGTCAGAACTTTGGTGGAAATAGAGCTTACAAGGACAACCCTAATAGTTACTAGTAATAGGGATCCCGATGCAAATTGGTGTCACAAAGAAGGCTTCAAAAATGATCCTTGTGTGCCACTACACAATCGAGATGCATATGCAGGTAATTCCAGAAGGAAAAGATGTTTGATCATCTATTGAAGAAGGCTGAGATGCAGGATGAGAGTCTAAGAGGCATGAAATAGGAGATTTCAACATTTAATCAAAAATTAAAGTCTCACTCTATGGCTATTCAATAGCTTGAACAATAGTTTAGTCAAGTATCAACTCAACTGAATAAGAGTAAGAGGGTTATAGTACCTAGCAATAAAGTGTAAAATCCAAAAAATAATGGGTAGTGTATGGCAGTTACTACTATAGATGGCAAGAGCACAATTGATCCTCCTATGCTGGTTGATATCGAAGATGTTCATGAGGAGATGGTTGCAATAATAGATGTGAATAAAGGAGATGATTGTGGCAAGGATGGGGTGAGAGCAACTAAAGTACCATAGAGGTTTAAGCCTATCTGTAGGCCTCCGTCTCCCTTTCCTGAGAGACTCAAAAAGAGGGAGGAGGAAGGCAAGTCCAAGTACTTTCTCTCTATGTTTAAGCAGCTCCCCACTAACATCCCTCTGATTGAGGTATTAATGAAGATTCTAGGGTATGAGATGTATATGAATGACTTGGTCACTAAAAAATGCACTATGAGTCAGGAGCTTTATCAAAAGCTTCAAAATTGAAGTGCTATCACTACGAATATTCTTTGGTATAGAAGCATGAAGATCCTATTACTTTCACCTTATGTTGCACCACTAGAGACGTATAATTCATAAGGGTATTACGTAACTTAGGTGCCAATATCAATCTGATGCCTTTTGCAGTCGACAAAAAGCTTGGATTGGGGTCCCCTACTGCATCTATTATGCAGTTGCTGATGGCGGATCACCTAATAAGGAATCTTGTGGAAAATTATATGATGTGTTGGTAAAGGTTTAGAAGTTCATATTCCCTATAAAGTTTATAATTCTAGATTGTGAAGTCGAGTTCGATGTCTCAATTATCTTGGAAAGACCATTTGTAGCTACTAGATGAGCCCAGTGGATGTAGCAGCTGGTTAAATCAGGTTTAGATTTAATGATTAAGAAGTTATCTTTCATATTCGTAAGTCCACGAAGCACCTAGATGAGTTAAAGAGTGAAGTCTAGATAATTAATGAAGTCTGAGTAACCAATTTGTCCAAGTCAGGCTGCGGAAATAATTCAGGCACTACTTGGGATGAAACCTAAGGTTTTTGATGTAATAGCATAGTTGTAGGTTTATTTTTAGTTTTTGTATTCACAGGTAGTTTATTTTTGTGTTTTGATTGTAATTTTAGACATTGGGATGGTGGAATATAGGGTAACAATGTATTTTGTTAAGAGTATGCACGTACAAGACTAAGCTAGTTACTTTGGCTGATAAAAGCATAAAATTAAGTTTTTATGACTGGTTCTACGAGTCATAAAATACTCTACGACTCATACCTCATCTCGTAGAGATTTCCAATAAGAAGGAAAAATATGCACTCTAGTCCATGAGCAAGTTTTACATTTTGTGGATATATCTATGAGTCGTCAATGGTGCTCGTGAACCCCAAGTTGGTTTTTGGAAAATTTTATAAGTATTGAGGGTTTTACAAAACCATGATTTTCAATACATAGAACCATCTATGGCTTGTAATTGGGTTTCATAGACCCAAACCGAGTAATTTTAGTTTACCTAAGTCAAAGCATAAATAGAGAGGTCAAATTATTTTGACCCCATATGTGCCCTAATTTCAAAATCACCCAACCATTCCCCTCCCTATGATTTTCTAAGCAATCTACGGCTACCATTGGCTAAATTTTTGGCAAGATTCTAGCATCCCTAAGGTTTACTTCTACTTACATCCTTCAACTTCTTCAATTTCATCTCAATTCTTGGTAAGTTTTTCAGTTTAATTACAACACTTAATTTGCCTTGATTGGAATAATTTACACGAAAATTATGTGGGGAATAATGTGTTTGACCTAAAACTTATTTTTTAATTGTAATTTGTGTTTAACTGATATTAGGGGGTCCACTATTGCTAATCCTACACCAAAGGCCACTACTTCACAGGCTACTAACATGGGCTTGGACTACATGTTTGTTGCTTCCATACAGGCCTTAGCATGGAGGTTATCATATGCTGAGTCCTAGTTGAATCATCTTATTCGTCAGATTTTGCAATGAGTCCAGCAGGCCATTGCAAACTCAGAGGATCGGTCACATGCATTCATGATCGCTGCTATTCAGGATCCTATTTCTACCATGGATACCTATATCAATGCCTTCGAGGAAAAGGTACAGAAGAGGTTGGCCAAGGCCCGACCTTTTGACTTGTCAGCCATACAAAAGATCCAGAAACTTCAAACAAACATGATAGATTCACTTATGGAACAAGTCATACTACTAGAGATGATATCTCTAGCATTGCTGTTTGATTTATTTACTCCCCAACAGCCTACACAGTCTTTCCTTGGGAAACGACCTTGCACAAAAATGAGCGAGAGGAGAGAAATGTACGTGAAAGGATGATAGAGGAGAAGGAGCTCATGCTTGTATTGAGGGAGTCGAGATGTTCTAAGGAGATGCGACAAGCTAGTGAGTAGGATTAGTTGAGGGGTATCCAGCCCTCCAAACAGAGTGCCACTACTTAACAGATCACCCCGCATGAGGAGGATGGCCAGATCAACCACACACTGGTGCTTAGGCACCCAGGTATATTTTTGTTACCCCATATGCTTTATTTTTCTTGACTTTTATGTATTGGGGATAATGAACATTTTCTTCTATGGGGTATGGGTAGTTTTGGGTCTCAATGAAGTTTGAATAGCTTGGGTCAGTAACTACCCAAATTTTTGATCCGAGTGATTTCTTGCATGAGTTCTTTTTCCCTGTGGATATTCAATTTCCATTGAACTGATATGTTTAGGATGTTTAGATAATATTTGTAGCATCTAGTACAAATACTTGAGGCATATAACATGTTTTTATGTGTTGTTTTGAATAATTATACCCATCAAAAATGTTTGATTAGTAGTCAGATAGTAACCATACATGTTTAGATATGTAACAGTATTTGTTATGATAAGTGAGGGTAATTAAGATAGATAGCATGATCTGTGAAGTCTTTTGTTGATAATGGATGTAATGCGAAGCGAATGTGAGCTTATTTTGTTAGATTTATATATTTTATGATAATTCAGAACTTGCCCTGATACTCTAAGTTAGATTATAGATTATAGATTAATTGGACTAGGAAAGTGTCTTAGTCCCTTGCTCTTAAATAGTCCACTTTAGCCTTCAAATAACCAACCAATTGATGATATATCCCTTGTTCCAAAGGTTTGAGTCTAACATGAATGTATTCTTTGAAAACACCTAATTAACCGAGCATTTTCTAGTGAAAATCCTGAAATTAGCCCTGGACTTTCCTTGAACAGTTTGTACCTTGACATAGGCAAAAAGCCTAAGTTGAGGGTGGCTACCAAAAGTGGCCCTGGTTTGAAAAAGAGATATTGTGCACCTTAACATAGGCTAAAAGCCTATGTTGAGGGTGGTTGGTGTAAGGTTAAAGTATAAAAATAAAAGGGGTGAGTTAGAAATGTGTAGAAAAAGAAGGAAATTCATATAATGGGTGCAAGAAAAAGAGCAATGCCTTAGATATGAGCTAAACACCATAATGAAGTGTAAAAACAAGGAAAAATATTGAAAAATGAAAAGAAATCATACAAAAAGCTTGAATAAGGAAAAAGGGAGTATGAGGTGAAAATAGCAGAGTTGGGGGGGGGGGGTAAAAGTGTAGAAAAATGTAGTTTTAAAGAGGGCCTTTGGTCACTATTTTCCTAAAATATCATATCAATGCCCCTTGAGCCTACGTTATGAGCCTATAAGTCCTAAGGTGATCCTAGTCCAATTATTTGAAGATCTAAGCCATGAGTATAAGGGCAAGCCTATGGTATTTGTCATTGTGCATGAATATGTTTTGTAAGAGTGAGCATTTTTACACAGTCTCAAAGTTAAACATGAAACCATCATTGAGTGTCATATATAAGAGTTCTTTATGTGAGGGCACTTGTATTACATTACTACCATTTGACTTGCTCCATAATTGTGGATTGTTGATAATATCTTGCTTGTCATAGTTGTGTTGTCACATGCACCTATTTGCATTAGTTTGCTAAAGAGCTATTTGATCCTATTATGAAAATTTGTTGTGGGTATTTGCATTTGAGATGTATATGATGTATGCCAAAGTTTAGGTCTGCATGTTATTATGTGTTCTCAATGTGATATTTATTGGTTTTATGTCTTTTTGTGCTTATTTTTATGGTATAACAGGTTGGCCATGATTGGGGGAAAGTTGCAGAAGTTGCTGGTTTTTTATGTTTTATAAGATTCAATATGAGTCATAGACCATTCTATGGGTCATAGAGGTGGTGTCGAGAGGAATTCCAGTGAGGGGTGATTTCTGAAGATTTATTCCACTAGATATGCCTACGACCTGTAAAGTACATTACGAGTCATAAAATAGTTTTCGTCCCCTAAGGAAAAGAGAAGTGGACTTATAGGAAAGTTATCAGACCAAACCCCTTTTTATAGGTTGTAAACCACTTTATGACTCATAAAGGGGTGTCGTCGAAGAGAAATCTAGTTTTGCAGCAACAATGTACAAGATCCACATTACGAGCCGTAAACTATATTTATAAGTTGTAAAGAGTTTTCATGGAGGTTGACAACCAGTTTTATAAATTTTTTTAGGATTTGTTTTGAATTATTATAAATAGGTCTTTTAGGTTATTTTTCAGCAGTTCTCGTCAATTTTCAATAGTTTTAGGTTTTGTACTCAGAGAACTCAATATTCTAAGAGAGAAAATTGTGAGAGAGTCTTTGGTACACTTGTGATTGAATTTGATATTGAATCTTGTGATTCTCATTGATATTAGATTTTTTTATCTTAATTCAATTGTGTAAGTGTTTAATTATGTCTTCTCAATTTATAATCCCTTCATCTACACAAAGTATAAGTAGCTGAATCAACAATTATGGTTGTGGGAACCAATAAAGTAAAATTAGATAACTCACAATTCTTGGGAGGTGTATGTGCATATACTAATTAACTCTCTTCATTTTGCATGTTTTATAGTGGTGACCAACATTAGAACTTGCTTAGTGTACTGACTAGACCAAGGTAGTAATAAATAGGAAAAGAGATTTACTAACAGGATTCGATTGATGTGTTCTCGTCTAATAAACCAGACTAGGCTAAGGGGAGGTTGTACTGGGAAAAATTAAAAATGGTCAGTAATGCATTCTGCGGAGATGGACCGTCATTTAGCAAAATTCACCTCTTACCTTTGACCAAAGGACTTGGTGAAATTACATTACCCTTTTGCAAGCTATACACTAGACAAGAATTAGGTTATCCAGTGACACTGAGTTGGGGGATCATGGGCAATACAATACTCTAATTGCTCTCTATCATTGATTTTTCTCCCACAGTAGTTAGTTTAGTTTATTTTCTCATCGATTATTGCACCACCACCCCTTTGGAGAATTGAGTTGGTTAATTACTCGAATTGCATAATAGTGAATTCTCTAAGTCTACGTATTCCTCGTGTTTGACCCTAACATTGTTTAGGTTCTATTTTTGGATAGCGAGTGCTTTATCCTATAAAAAGGTGTAACTTGGGAGACATCACGCATATTCTTTGAGTTATGAGGACAAGGCCAAGAAAGATCTTGATCTTACCTTGTTTGAGTTGAAAACTATGGTAAAAGATGGAAAAATAGAAGACTTCTCACAAGGGGGAGTAATGCACTTCGATATCAAGGGAGGTTGTGCGTGCCCAATGATAGTGAGTTAAAGAATTTTATAATGAACAAAGCCCATAACTCTTCATATTTTATTCATCCCAGCACTACCAAGATGTATAGAGACTTGAGAGAGATTTGTTGAAGGAATGGGATGAAGAAGGACATTGATCAATTTATCTTTGAGTGTGCTGATTACTAGTAGTTCCAAGTTGAAGACTAAAGATCGAGTGGCCTAGAGCAATACATCAACATTCGTACTTGGAAGTGGGAAGAGTTCAACATAGGTTTTTTATTTGGGTTGCCAAGAACCAAAAAGAATTTTGACTCCATATGGGTGATAGTCAACCATAGGACAATGACAACTCATTTTCTACTGGTCAAGACTACATTTAGTTTTAAGGACTATACCTCTTGTATATCCAAGAGTTGGTTGTCATGGGATTCCATTGTCCATTATATCAAATTGTGGAGGTCAATTCACTACTCAATTTTGGAAATCCATTCAAAGAGGACTCGATACTGGAGTGAAGTTAAGTACGAATTTTCATTCCTAAACCAATGAGTAAGCTGAAAGTACTAGTCAAATTTTAGAGGATATGTAAAGAGATTGTGCCTTTGAATTCAAGGGGAGTTGGGATGAACATTTTCCAATTATTGAGTTTTCCTGTAATAAAATTTTTCTTGCAAGTATTGGGATGACACCATTCAAAGCATTGTATGGTATACAATATATATTACCCATTGGGTGTTTCAAAGTCAATGAGGTGGCAATAATAGGATGGGACTTTGTGATGAATATTGTGTAGAAAATTAAAATCATAAGGGATAAACTACAAACAACCCAACGTTGACGAAAGCCTTAATCAGATGTGAGGAGAAGGGAACTTGAGTTCTAGGTTTGTGATTGGGTCTATTTGAAGGTGTCTCCAATGAATGGTGTTCTCCAGTTTGGTAAGAAAGGGAAATTAAGTCCTAGATATGTGTGACCTGACAAGTTAGTGAGAAGATTAGGGAAAGTAGCATAAAAATTGGATCTACCCAATCAGTTGCACCTGATTCATTTGGTTTTTCATGTGTCGATGCTGAGTAGATTCATAGGTGGCTCAAGTTCTATAGTTCCTTTTCATGATGTGAACATGTAAGATGACTTGAGTTATGAAGAGGTACCAATTCAAATTCTATACCGATAAGTGAAAAAGTTAAGGAACAAATAAGTTACATTCATCAAGGTAATCTGGAAAAACCAATGAGTGGAGGGTGCTACATGGGAAACAAAAGCTAATATGATGAAGTTCTATCCACATCCATTCCACTCTACTCAAGCCTAAGATATTAAATTTCCTTCCAAAGATTTCAAATTCAATGCATTTAGTCTTTCATGATGTATAAATTTATTTTGACATTTATGAATTGTTTTAATACATTTTTAAAGTATGAAATCTAAAACTTTTTAAAAATTATGCTTGAATTGCATTCATGTATTCATACTGGGTCATTAGCTGCTAGTTTACTTCATATAGTCTACCTTTAAATACATTCGGGGACGAATATTCCCAAAGGGGAGATATTGTAATGACCCTAGTTTAGGAGCCTTAAGTACAAAAAAAGTTATCTTGAAAAGTGGCCAAAGGTCTAGCTTATGAGACCACTTATAGCTCCTAAGATGACATATCACCCATAGGTTTGGTTCTTAAGTATAAAACATCAGGAAGTGAAACGTTTCCAAGTGAGGAGTAACCCATAGACCAAGTGATGGCCCGTAAGATAGCTTACAACTCTAGATGGTTTCGTAAGTAGGATTCCAAATATGAAGAAATTTTTGTGCTTTTAGAAAAGTGGTGTATGAGTTATCAGATAGCCTGTGGAATAGGTTACGACCAATATAGATCTTTCATGGATAAAACCAAGGAAGTGAGGAAAAATGGTTAAATGTGGAAGCACTCTATGAATGCAACCATGACCCATAAAAGGTTTTACCACTCATACTATTGTTCGTGTTTTTCACTTTAGCAAAGTCAGTTTTTAGGATTTTTAGATGTGTCATCAAACGAGGAGAGTTAGACTCATAAGTCAACCTATGGCCTATAATCGGGGTTATATAAGTTGCTTTCGACAGTTTTTAATATGGGATAATTTGGCCATTTCTCGCAATTCTATTCATATACTATGTCATTTTAGAGGCAGAAAGGGAACTTATTTCATCCTTCAAGCCCTAATTCCTATCATTATCCACTGTCAATTTCTCTAAGGAAAAAGTGGCTCTCAAAACTAGGTAAGAACAACACTAGGGTTTCCATGGTTTCTTTCTCAAAGTCTTCAATTCTTTTTCTCCTTATTTCTCCATGTATATAACTTTATTTATGGGTACCTGTTCACCCATAAAGTTCTCTATTAAATATTTTTATCTTTCTTTAAGTTTATTAATTCACTTTGCATAGTTATGATGCTTTCATGATCCTTATGTTATTATATAACATATAAAGTTTAACAACTATTTTGATAAGTGAATATATGCATATGTGGAGTATGAAATTGATTCCATGATGATTCTCGATACGATCAAGGTCTAGGTGTTTTTCATGTTCCCTTTTTAAGAGAATTTCCTTAGAATTATGTGATTTATGATTGTTCCATACTAAATATTAAACCCATCTTGTTATCAATGAAAGTGTAATATTATTTATGATTATGATTAGGGCATTTATGATGAGGTTCAAAGTTAAATTTTCCAAAGACATATGTATAATGTTAATTTCCCTAAATAATGTTTAAGAAAGATTCTTAAGTTTGAGCTATTTCTATTATTGCTATTTACTATTCTAAGAGTATGTTTTCTAAGATTCCATGGGATGATTTAGCACCAAAAGGACTAGAGATTACGACTCATTCTATTAGTTGAGGCTTTACCCCATGAAGTTAAATCTTAATGTCCCTAACTATGTGCCTCCATAAGAGCCTTATAGTCTCGATTAGCCGATCCACAAATCCCGAAAGATATGAAAGTTGTAATTACAAAGTACTGAGCTCTGGATATATACCTTAGAAAGTAGATTCCTCTTTTCCTAATGGAAGGAGTACATTGTCCTTTTCCCAATGGAAGGAGATCATTGAATTCCATGTAGTAGCTAAAATGGAATTATTGTCGATTATGTTTTAGTGATATCCTTATGGACAAAATGATTTTATCAATTTTCACTTCTTTTCAATGTTGCTTCATTGCATAGAATAATAGTCCATAGTCCTTTCCTCTTATTTTTTGCAAAAGATTTCAATTTCATGTCTGTGAATGCTTCTAATGCTAAGATGGCTTCGGTGAGGTGCCTTCGAATGTATCATCCAGCATGTGAAAACTAAGCCCCTTAGTTGGGTCATTATAGTTTACCTTATGAATTCTTATGATATGAACGCGAGGCTTCGATGGGATATCTTCGGGTGTCATATTCGTAGTTTCACTGCTAGGCCCTAGGTCTAAACTATAATAAAAGTGGTATCAGAGTGTAATGTATAAAAGCATCCTAGGATATCCAACATGCCATATCTAGTATTGTTTGGTTCATTGGAGTGAAGTGCACCACAATCATGAAAAATAGGCCATGAGATGTTTAGGAAAACTTTGTTTTTTCTGTGATCTATGTCGTGCCTTCAAATCTTTCATATCCTGATGCTTGTCCTTTGACATTTTTAAAAATAGCTCTATGGTGTTGTCCTTTGCCTAGGGGAGGTAATACTAACAAAGACTAAGTTCCTATGGCTCCTTAAGTTACTCAAGCAGACCAAGTCTCCAATGATGAGTTTAGAGCCACTATTACTATGTTGGATCAAGCCGTTGCTTCTTCAAAGACTCCTACTCTGGCTTTAATGATAAGGGATATTTTAGAATGAATCTCTAAAAGTTTCATAGTTCAAAGGTGGATAGAGATCCAAAAGAGTTCATTACTGAAGTTTATTAGGTGATAGAGACTATATGGGTATCATTAGAGGAGAAAGCCAAATTATCAACTTAAGGGAGTCATCCAAGTTAGGTTTACTCAACGGAAATTTGAGAGACTTGAAGAAAGTCCTATTGATTGGGAGAAGTTTAAGGCTTCTTTCCTTGATTTTATTCTTCCCGCTTGATCTATGGGAAGCCAAAGTGATAGAGTTCATGAACTTGAAATAAAGTAGTTGATGTACCACCCAAATAAGACACTTTTAGTGCTTTAAACTTAGAATTTTTGTTGTTCTCAAAGCGATGTTAGTAGGTTTGATTTTTTATGTTTATTTTGTAGGATTACGGGAGTTGAGATGTTTTTAGTCTAAGTTGTGCAAATTCTAAGTTTTTGAGGTTTCACGTCACCTTCTATATGTCATGGCTCATCCTACGAACAATAGATGGGTTTTGTAGGTTGTATCCAGTGTAAGGCCACTTTTTAGAGGTTGATACCACATGTTTCCGGGATGGGTAATATACTATTTGACCACCCATACTTTAGTTCGTGCCTTGAGAATTTGAGATTTTGAAGAATTACTAAAAAGTTATCAAATGAAACCTTCTACGGGCTATAAGCCAAAAGACGGTATATTGGAAGGATTCATACATTGAAGTTAGTTTATATAGACTACAATCCATGAAGCTAGTCTACGGGTTGTTAGTGTGGTTACAGCCTATAATTATGGTCATCAGAGGCCCATATTCTAGTTTTCCTATTTAGTTTAGGATTTGATTTTCTTTTATTATAAATAAGTTTCTAGGTTTTTTTTAAGACAAAGAGAGTAGTTGAAACATCTAAAGCTTTAGATTGTACTTTTTTCTTGGATATTATATTTGACTTTATCATCAAATTATACTATTGTGATTTTCATGAAGATCTCAAATTTCGTAAGTGTTTAATTATGCAAATCCTTAACATGATTCTTTCATATACAATGAACATGTATAGATAAATCTACAAATAGGATTGTGGGAACCATGAAAAACTAACAAAGTAAAATAAAAAATAATTAGTAATCCTTGGAATGTGGATGCATGTAATATTTATCTCTTCAATTTGAATTATTTTTAACAGTTGTAAATGTTAAACAAACCTTATTCTTACTTACTTGATCAAAAAGGTAATAAATGGGAAAAAAAGATAAAATAACCAGATTCAACATGAGTACACTCATCTAATCAACTTCAATAGATCAAGAGATAGTTGTATTAGGGCGAAATAAGGGTTAGTAATGTCAACCCATAAATGGATCAAGTCATATGGTGAAATTTGCTTTAACACCCCAATCAAGGGGTTAGGTGAATATAGCTTACCATTTTTGCATACTATATACTAGAAAATATTACAATTATGATGTTATACTGCATTAGGATTTCATGGGGAACACAATACCACAGATACTTCTTTCATCGAATTCATAGCATTTGCATTGATTGTTTGATCATATTTAGGTTTAAGTACTGCATTTACATTAATCATACTTCTGGAAAAAAGTCAATTAAATTTATCTTAATTACTTTAAGTACTCTAAGTCTAGACTATATTCCTCGGGGGATTGACCCTACCCATTTTTAGGTTCTCTTCCTTAACAACGACTACTTATACCTTACTTGTGAGATATAGTATGGGTGTGATTAGATATTGGCGTTGTTGCCAAGAAATACAACTTTTAGATTGGTTTAGTCAGAGTGACTTATGAGTTAATTCTTATTTTCCTTTTTTTATGGTTTTGTTGTTTTTGTTTTGTTTTAGCATTCAGGTAGAGTGTATGTCCAGTGCTCTTAGTCGAGGCAATCCCTTAATTCTATTTGATCTAGAGATCTAGAAAACATTACAAAGAATGTCTTAAGATAACACCGGCAATGTTGTGACCATTTCACTCAATTTAAATGACCAAGGTCCATCACACATTGAGGATGTGAATCCAGCACCATAGGGACAACAAATAGTTGCTAATGGGTGGAATCCATACAAGCCTAACCCTATGGCAGTGGATGTCACCGAAGCGATTGTGCTACCTATTTTATTGGAGGGTACTATGTTCATCGTATCGAGTGTGTTAATACAAATGTTGCAACATATAGGGTTGATCTCAGGCTTACCATCAGAGGATAAGCATAACCATCTATACAATGTTATCATTGTCTGTAAGTGTATGATGGGACATTTAAATCTGTCTATGGATGTTGTTTGGCTACATGTCTTCCCATTATCTCTCACAGGTGAAGTTATAATATGTTTATCTAAACTTTCACAGAGTTCTACCACTACATAAGTAGAAATGCAAAAACACTTTTTGGAGAGGTATTTTCCCAAATTAAAGAAGTTGAAGCTGAAGGATCAACTTAACAACTTTGAGAAATTACTTAGTGATTCTATAAGTACTACATGGGAGTAGTTCAAAAAGTTTTTGAGAAGTGTGATAGACTATAAGATTGTTGATAGTTCCCTAGTGGAGATCTTCTATCAAGACTTATATGATAATTGCAAAGTAATGGTTAACATCATAACTTGAGGTTAATTCTTGGGTTGTACTTTTCTATTGTGCTTGAACGACTTGAGAAGGTAGCAAAGACTAATTGTGCATAGGGTACAAGGAACAAATCTATGATGAAGAGTTCCTTTTAAGTCAATACAAATTCAGATCAGGCTAAAATCTATAAAGATATGATGCTGAGTTACCATGGATTAGTACTAATGTGTGGTGGTGATGAAGCAAAGTAGGAATGAGTAAATGCAGTCACATTAGCCTCTATAAGCACCCATGTATGAGGAGATATTATGAGTAAGACACTTGATCTATGACTAAATAGATGGGAGGTTTCTGGATTAATGACCAAGGGTCCAATTAAGACTATTGGAACCAAGGTCAAGGGAATCAAGGTGAGAACTATAATAGGAATATTATATACAGGGAGAACAATCGAAGAGATTACTACAACATAAATAGGTGATAAGACAAAGATGGTGATTAGGGTCATAGAGATGGGTATAGAAATGGTCTATATGTGCCACTATACAATCGTGATACTAGGGTTGGTAGTTCATGGATTGAGGAGATGTTTGACAGGTTGTTGAAGAAAGAAGATGCACAAGATGAGACCTTCAAGGGGATAAGAGCTTACACTTCATACATTAGTCAGAAATTTGACTCTTACTCTATGTCTATTAAGAAGTTGGAGCCATAATTTTGAAAGATATCTACATAGTTTAACCAGCATTAGAAGGGCATATTACTAAGCAACATGGTTTAAAATCAAAAGAATGTGGACAGTGCATGGTAGTCACTGTACAAGATGGAAAGCAGACAATCAACCCACTAATGCCATATGATTGATGATGAAGTTTGTGAGGAGACATAGACAATAAGGATGCTGAAGCTAGGGATAATAAGGCCAAGGATGCGGTGAGCAATGGAGTGGTGCCACCAAGGAAGTTGAAACCACACCTAGGCTGCCAACACCTTTTCCTCATAGACTCAAAAAGAAGAATGAGGAGGGGAAGTTTCAGAATTTCATCTCCATGTTGAAGTAGATCTCTATCAATTTCCCACTAATTGATACATTGCAAAAAATGCCTAGATATGCTAAATTCATGAAGGATCTTGTGACTAAGAAGAAGAAAGTGAATAAAGTGCTTGCTTAGGATCTTCACCTTTGTAGAGCAATTGCTATAAGGTCCTTGGTGCAGACAAAGGAAGATCTTGGAGCATTCACCACACCTTGCACAATTATAGTCTTCAACTTTGGAAAGGCGTTATGTGATTTAAGATCCACATCAACTTAATACCTCTTGTACTGTTCAAGTAGTTGGGCTTAAAAGCCCCCATATCAATTACAACATGACTGTGAATTAGCTTGTGGAGATACTCTATGATGCCTTAGTCTAAGTTTAAAATTTCATATTCCCTATAGACTTCATGATACTTGATTGTGAAGTGACTTTGATGTCCCAATTCATCTTAGGATAAACCTTCCAAGCCAATGGACGAATACTAGTGGATATGGAGTTGGGTCAACTAAAGTTTAGACTGAATGTCTGAGAAGTTTTCCTTAATATTTACCAGTCCATGAAGAGACTTGATGATCTAGAAGTGGTCTCTGTTATTGAGAGCATTGATGAAGTGCAAGCGGAGGTACAAATCTAGGAAAGATTAGTTGTTGAAACTCTTGATGTGTATTAACGAACTGTGAGAGTGACGACATCCCAGACTATGATTAGATGGTCAAGGAACTTGGAGCATATGTTATCATAGGAACCAACTCAAACTTGAGTTGGAGTTGAAGAATCATGACTCCCCACTTACTCAACCATCTATTGAGGAGAAACATGGTGTTCGAATTGGAGGCTCTTCCAGCCTAATTAAGGTATGTGTCTTTAGGTACTAACAATACTTTGGTTGTTATTGTTCTTGTAGATCTTAATTGAAAACGTGTGGAAGCATTGGTTTTGAGACTCAAGCGATTCAAAAAGACTATTAGATTGATAATTGCAGATATCATTAGCATCCCATATGGAATATATGCTCACAATATTAAACAGTTTAATGACTATAAGCTTAGTATTAAGCACCAAAGATTTTTGAACTCATCGGTGGAAGAGGTTGTGTGCAAAAAAATCATTAAGTGGTTGGACACGGGTGTGATATATCTTATTGCTGAAAATGAATGGGTGAGTTTGTGTTCCAAAGAAGGGAGGTATCACTCTAGTCTCAAATGCTAGAAATGAGTTGATTCTTATGAGACCTTCACATGTTGGAGGGTTTGTGTAGACTATCACAAAATCAATGCGTCAATAAAAAAAATTACTTCCCTATGCCATTCATTGAACAGATGCTCGATCGCTTGGTAGGAAAGGGTTGATACTATTCTCTTGATGATTATCCAGACTACTATGAGATATCTATTGCTCTATAGGACCAAGATAAGATGACCTTTACATGTCCTTATGGAACGTTCATATTCAAAAGGATGACATTCAAATTGTGTAACGCAGAAGTTCTATTTCAGAGCTGCATGATATTTATCTTCTCAGATATGTAGAAGACACTATTGAGGTATTTATGGATAACTTTAGTGTGGTTAGAGATTTATTCAAGGATTGCTTGTATGATGCACTTCAGAGATGTGAAGAACGTCATCTTGTTCTTAATTGAAAAAAGTGTCACTTCATGGTGAAGAAAGGCATTGTGTTAGTACGAAGAATCTCCATCAAAGGTATAGAAATTGATAAAGCTAAAGGTGAGGTTCTTGAAAAACTTCTTCAACCTTTCTCTATTAAAAGTGTGAGAAGTTTCTTAGTCACATAGGCTTCTACAGACGGTTCTTAAGGACTCCTGAAAGATTGTATATCCCTTGTGCAAGCTACTTGAGAAATATGCTAAGTTCATGTTTGAATTATGCACGTTTGAAAGGATTCAAGGGGTTGAAGTAGAGGTTGCTATCAGCGCCTATCATAGTTGCTCTAGATTAGACTAAGCCCTTAGAGATTACTTATGATACAAGTGGGGTTACACTTCACGTAATTTTGTGACAGTGCAAAGAAAGATTCTTCATCCCATTTACTACGTGAGTAAATCCCAAAGTGTAGCACAGAGAAGCTACACTGTCACTATCGTGACCTGGAGCTAGGGACTAGAAGTGATATGGCTAATAGGAACCTGAGAGTCCCCAAAGAAGCCTCAAAGTATCCATATTCACAACATCGGTGCAAAAGTGTAAGCTAATAGTAAGCACATAGTTCTAAAGGACAGGAAATTAGGACTCACGCTATGGAGATGTCATAGGGAAAGGGAGTAACATGTGTTCACATAGCATGTAGTATATAAATACTAAGAGGTAGGTAAGAATGACTCACTTTATGGGGGCAATTCGGGACCTAGGATCCTCAACATCATAACATATCAACATATCACAATACTAATAGCCAATCAACCTAACAACATCCAATAGGTAGACAAATCTATAAGCAAAATCTACAAATACAATACTTTGCATGTAAATGTAATGGAGTTTACAAGATGCCAAATAATGCCTCTAGTCATAAGATAGGACGGGAGCAAAGACATACCACATGCTCACCCTAAAATATAAGTAATATAAACAAAGCACCATATGTAGAGTAATAGTGGTTGGACCTTGGAAGATAGGACTCACAACAACAAGTGAATCTCAAGATCCAAGCTAGATATCGTATAGTGGATGAAAGTAGTCCCCGATCCCTACATGGATAGATCATGTAGGAAAAAGTATGTGTTACTACATTTGGATGTGCTAATTATGTGCACATGCACTACATATGACTTACTAAAACTACATTCGATGTCAGATGATAATGGCACATAATGTAGAAAGAGATATATTGAAAGAAGAGTATATAATAATATGCCATGAAATTCGTGATGCGTGAAATGCATAATGTTTATATAAAAGGCGATGATACCTCAAAAGATACATAAGACCAAGCATGTTATTACTTGGAATCTCGATGTTATCCTCACAAGAAAAAAAAGGTGGTCTACTTGCCAAAGGTAAACCACACGTCTCCTTACGAGCCTCCCATTTTCGAGAGGTAACCTTCCTTACAATTTTCGGATAGGATTTTTACAATTTATCATATCATATAAATGTTGTAACCCCTTACGAGCCTCTCATTTTGATGAGGGTTACTATATACATATACATATACTAACACATAGTTCAAGAAAAAGGGAGAGGACCCTCAGGGATATCCTTAATGCCCCCAATCTATTGGTGCTAAATCATCATCCTATGAGAATGCATATATGTATACATCCAATCAAAAGAGATGCAAGTCATTTCAGTGCATTCTTATGCTTAAAAGTCAAACATCATTCATAATAATTCTTAGTTAGGTTCAAATGTCAAATCACATTTCTTGTCACAAATTTTATGCATAGGAATAGCCTATTCTCAATATCCAAATAAGGTGTAAACACCCAATATCCTCAATGAGCCAAAACTCATAGATATTTATATGATCACATTCTTGTCATAACCATATGAGTGAGCTTTACCCATTATTTCATTTTCATCAAAATCCAAATCTTATGAATCCATATGTTATGAATGATATGTGAATAGCAATGGGTAATATAGATTCAATGTAAAATCAATAATTAAATATGAAATTCATGCTAATTCATAAGTAAAATCTACATTCAAATCATAATTTATATTACCCATGCTCAAATCAAACATTAAATGGACATTCCAATGTCGCCGAAGTAACACCTCATTTTTTTTATTAAAGCGGTCGTTGTCAAGAAATAGAATCTAACCAAGGATATGGTAGAACTAAATGGAATATATAGACTTAAGAGAAGTCGGTTAGTGCAATTTGAGTGATTAACCAACTTACTTCCCCAAAGGGCAGGGGGTTGTAATAATCAATAGAAAAGTAACCTAACTAAGAAAAGAGTTGACTCAATATGGATAGAAACTAGGGTATTGCGTTCCACATGATTTTTAAATATAGTATCACCTGATAACCTAATTTGTTTCCAGTGTGTAGCATGTAGGATGGTAAGTTAATTGCACAAACCCTTTGGTCCAAGTGAGAGTCGAATTTCACTACATGGCTATTGGCCCATCTCAGTAGTATGCATTACTAATCCTTACTTATTAGTCCCACTACAACCTCCCCTTGGCCCAGATCAGTCGATTAGACGAGAAAACATAAATCGAATCCTGATAATTAATCTCTTTTCTAATTCATTAATATCTCGGTCCAATTAGTAACACTAGGCAAGTTGTAATGTTGGTCACTTCGAGAAAACATGTAAAATAAAGATTTTAATTAATATATGCATGCAAACTTTCAAGAAATTAAGATTTATCTGGTTTTACCTTGTTAGTTCTTCATGATTCCTACAACCCTAGTTGTGGAGTTAGCTACACATGATTTGTGTAGATTCAAGACTTATGAATTAGAATAATATAATAGAGTACTCACACAATTGAATTAAGAACAAGCAAATGGAACTTCAAATAGAACTATAAGATTAAAGATGAAATTGAAGTACAAGTGTTTCTCAAAACTCTCCAATTTTATCTTTCCTCAACCTCACTATTTTTCCTCTCTAATTGTCAAGTTCTCTATGTACTATCTATATAATAACTTAAAAGACCTATTTATAATATTTAAAATAAAATTCCTAAACCCAATAGGATAGTTGGGTCAACACACCTAATGAATAGGTTTACAAGTGGTATTCCATTCCACGGCCTGTAATCAGTATCTCATACAATGCTACTGGAAAATTGGGCTTCTGGTCTATGATACCCTTCTATGACTCATAAAGTGGCTTACGACACGCAAAGGAATTTCGTCTGATGAATCTTTAGAAAGTCCTTTATCTTTGATCCTTAGGGAATGAAGCATGTTCTACGTCTAGTAAACCAATCTACGACCTGTCTGCATATTCATAGAATGACTTCAGAAAATCAGACACTATCTGAAATTGTCCACAAAATCCACTTCATGGCACGTAGAGTGAACTAAGGCCCGTAAATAGTCTCATACTGAATTAAAATTAGCAACTTTTGCACTTTCTTCAAAAAACCATGGCCAACCCTGGAATCTTGAAAATATAACACAAAAACACATAAAACCAACTAACATCACAATGAGAATAGATAAAATTTACTATAAGAAAAAAGACTTTTAACGACCATTTCTTAATGAAGAAAAATAAATTCGGTCGTTAAAAATACACTGATAGTGACCAAATTTTTTTCGGTCATTATAAATATACTTATAGCGATCAACTTCTTTCTGGTCGTTATAAATATACTTATAGCTATCAAATTTTTTTCCAATCGTTATAAATACACTTATAGCGATCAAATATTTTTCTAGTCATTATAAATACACTTGTAGCAACAAAATTTAACTCAATCGTTAAAGATAAATTTTAATCCAACACTAACAAGAGCGTAAATTTGACCATTAAAAAATATAACATCCCATTGTTAAAATATATAAGTTAGTATAAATATATATTTTAATTAATATGAGTGCAAAGAGATCTGACAAAAACATATTATAAGTATAACAAACGGTGTTTTATTAATCTTTCCATCATTCTGATAAGAATCCTCCATCTGTTATAATTTTGCTTATTTTATAATTTAAAAATATAAAAAAATATTAATGTATTATTTTCTAATAACTCTATCTATAATTCTTATTATAGTCAATTATCTAAAAAAAATTTAATATTATAAAAGCATTTAATTATAATTTTTTTTAACAAAAATATTTTCTTGATATAGTTTGTACATATATTTTTATTTTGAGAGAACGTTTATTCATTTTTACTTGACCTTTTTAAAGAAGCAAGATAAAGTAGGTCAAAACAAAAAATTGTAATGAAACAAATAATTAAAAATAGAATAATAATATTGAATATATAATTATGAACTTATGAGATTAATTTAAGGTAGAAAAGCTATATAAATTAATTGGTTGTAAGTAATTTTCTCAAGAGGATAGATGTTTCTCGACTTGCAAATTACTTCGATCAGTAGACTTAAGAATCAATATTCAGTAATAATATTTCTTCTAATAAAAAAATATATTGTGTCGAGTTTTTTATTTTCATTATTGGTTGTGAAACTAACAGATGTATACAAAAAAAATCTTCCGTTTCAGTTAGAAAAATATAAAGTGAAATTTTACAAACAGAAAATTTAAAAAGTTTTACATGACATATAATCAATTACTAAATTAATTAAGAAATTATAATTTTTTAATTACTTAAAATTTAAGATGATATAATTGATCTGTATCTCATAATATTTTAATGATATTGAATTATTTATATTAAATGAATGCTATTAGTATATAAAGTGAAACTAAAAGAAGTTGGAGGTTTATACATGAAACAATGTGCAAAAAGTCTATTAACATAAGGTGCAAAATACAAAAAAAATAAATTTATGTCTAGAACTAAAAATCTCAACTTTCATTTTATTTGATTGTGAGAACAAAAATAAATTTTATATTTCATTGTAGCTAATCTTTGATTTTGTGAAAATGAAAAAAGAAGATAATAGTTATTAAGAGTGTTATTAATAACCTTACATGAAATTTTTCTACTTGTCTTTTGACAAATCATGTAGTTTAATTGAAGAACTCATCCTCAAAGAAAGTGTAAAGAAGTATAAGCAACGAATATTTTTTTTTTTTGCATTGGAAGAATGAATTTCATATTTCAAAAATTATTTCAAGATATTCTACTTTTTATTTTACTAAGAGTTAAAAATATAATATCATACAATTTGTATATCTATATTTTTGTAACATTACGCAATATCATTCTTTATAGTTAACTATGAAATTTAATATAAATATAATCAATTTGTATGTTTTCATATGTGCATGTATTTGTATGTGTGTGTATATGCACTTTTGCTGACCTGGTTTGTGATTATAATTAAGGTTTTAATAACTATAACTAAAGGGAGCTTTGGAGTAACTGATAAAGTTATTGTCATGTGACCATAAGGTCACGAGCTTAAACCTTGGTTACTTCATTTGGCACAAATGTAAGGTAAGGCTACGTACAATGGATCCTGGTGGTCGGGCCCTTCCCCGGTAGTAGATCGGGCTTGCCTTTTTTTTAATAACTAGAATATCAATTAGTGAAAGAAAAATCTGGTTGCTGAAAAGAGGAATAATGATCAAATTTTTGTCATCGTTAAAACTTTTTTAATGATCAGATTTTTATTATTGTTAAAGCTTTTAATGACGGAGCTTTTAATGAACGACGATGATGAGATTTTTACCAATCATTATTGACTAATAACGACCAAATTAATATTTTTTGTGATGGAATTTTCTCTCATTAAAGACCTATTTTCTTATAGTGATTCCATGTTTTAAGCATAAAAATGTTATATTTTGACAGCACCTCAACACATTCAACATAAAATTATTCCTTGTCCTCAAGCAATGGACTCAATCGATATAAGTAAAATACCATAACACACATATCTCAACCCAATGTCTGACATCATATCAATTTTAATCTTAGATACCCACACCACTTTTTCAAAATAGAATCAGATAGCCATCTAGCAAGTCAATACAGACTAGTGCATGTGACAACACAACTATGATAAGTGAGGTACTATCAACAATCCACAATCATTGAATAAGTCTAATGCTAACAATACAATACAAGTGTCCTCACAAAAAGAAGTCTAATATCTCACTCTCAATAATGTTTTCATATATAAACCTTGGGACTAAGGAAAATCACTCAACCTCAAAAATGATATACATGCGTCATGCCCTTTACCCCTATACTCATGACTAAGACCTTCAACTACTTGAACGAGGAACACTTTAGGACATTATAGTGTAACATGGCTCATGGGGCTTTGGTGTGGTATTATGGGAATCATAGTAACTAAAGGCCCTCATTAACAACATGTTTTCCTAAACGTTTGCCCTACCAACACTATGAATTTTCATGTAATTCTCCCTTTCTCATATTTCAAACTTTTTTGGGTGCTTTCTTTTTATTTTTCAGCTTTTTCCCTCACATTTACACTTCATTTTTCTTTTTAACACATAGCTAAGGCATCACTTACTTTGCTTGAACTCAGTACATTATTTTTTTCCTTTTCTCTGTATTACTAGCTCCCCCCTTGTTTTTGTGTTTCACCCCTACACCTACTACCCTTAACTTAGTCTTTTAGCCTGAGTTGAGGTGCATATTATTTATCCTCAGAACTAGTGCCACTTTGGTAGCTACCCTTAACTTAGGCTTTTTGCCTCAGTCAAGGTGCAAATGTTCAAGGAAAGACCTCTGCCAATTTCATGATGTTACAACTAACAAGGCTAGGGTAATTAGGTGTTTGAAAAGAATAGGTACATGTTAGGCTCACAATATTAGGAAAAAGTGACACACTATAATTTTTTTGGTAATTTAAGCTAAATGGGCTTTTAAGAACAATGGCATAAGATCCTTTCCTAATCCAATTAATCTAGAATTTAACTTAGAGTAACAAGACAAGTTTTGAATTTTCACACAACAGATGAATTTAGTAATTTAAGCTAACACTCACATGGTACTGACTATATTATCAACAAAAGACTTCTCAGATCATGCGTTTTATCTCAATTTATCTTCACTTATTATGACAAGCATTGTCAACATACCTAAATCTACATGGTTGCTAACTAAACTAACTAATGAAAATTTTGCTGGGTACTATTTTTTAAACAAAACAAAAAAACATGCAATATACCACGTGTGTTAGTACTATATGCTACCAATACTATCTAAAACATCTTAAACGTGCTAGTTTAATAGAAAGTAGGTATCCATGGGAAAAAAGAACACAGGCAAGAAAACTCCAACAACAAAAATTGGAATAGTTATGGACCCAAGTTACTCAGGCTTCGTTAAGGCTCATAACTACCTATACCCCATCGAAAAAGAGGTGCATTGTCCCCAATACACACTATAAAAGAAAACCAAAGTATAAAAGGTCAAAAATCATACCTAGGCACCTAAGCGCTAGTTTGTGGCTGAGTTAGAAGACCCTCATCCTGTGTGGTGGCTTTATTAGTGTTAATACTTTATCCGGAGCTTCTCTGACCCTGATAAGCTCTCAAGTCTATCATCTCTCCTCCTCTTGTCTCGATTGTCTCAATAGAAACCCAAGCTCCTCTTGCTCTATAAGCACCAAACATAAGCGGATGACATTTGCATCATCATCTGTGCAGGGTTGCTTCTCATGGGATGACTGGATAGCCTTACTAAAAGAAAAAAGATTTACTACCGGCATATAGGGAGTGGTCTCTGGTAATATCGCTAGTGCTGCAGTGTTGCTAT
>JAOTQJ010137652.1:0-40999 GCA_025642045.1 Solanum sejunctum | reverse complement strand
CTTCTCTTCAAAATTGCAAGAAGATAAGAGGGTATATATAGACCTTAAAGTTTCCAAAATTGCATCATAAGGGCTCCTACTTAATCTATAGTTTAATTAGGCCCCAAACTTTTCTATTTTTAATCCAATCAAGGACTTTCAACTCAAACATAATTATGCACACCAAATTCACTTGATACTCTAATCATTCATCGTATATACTTAAGTTCAAATTACACGACATCCACAACAATATTTCCCAATTGGAAAATTATTCGTAATTGAAAGAAAAATGGGGTCTAACACAAAATTTGATTGATGTGTTCTTTTTTAATCAACTAAACTTGACCAAGAAGAGATTGACTGGGACAATGTGTAATGATTAGTTTGGCACACTATGGTACCCGACCAAGCGCCATAGTGAAATTCGGCCTTTGTCTTTGCCCAAGAGTTAGAAGAACTTAAGTTGCCATCCTACATGCAATGTCCCAATTTAGGTTGTGTTATCCGGAGAATTTGAGTTAGTGAACATAGTGAACATAATTTTCTAAGTTGCTCTCCAAATTAATTATATCTCTATTTTAGTAGTTAGTTTAATTTTCCACCAATTATTGTAACCCCCCTTTTGTTTAGAATTGAGTTGTTGGATATTTGAATTGATTGTTGGTGCATCGAAGTTGCAAAACTCGTATTCCATTGGAATTCAACCCTAACCTCGGCTAGGTTGTTTTACTATTGACAATCGCTTTATACTCAAAGTGAGAGGTACTATTTGAGTGACATAAGAATGTTCCCAAGAGGGAGATATTGCAACACCCTAAATCTTGAGCTAGGACTCGAGTTATTCCTCATATTCATATAGGCTCAACATGATAACTTGTAGTGTGATAGGATCAATTTTTAGGTATTCAAATTTGATTACATGCAGTTTGGAGTCACAACGTATCTCATATATTGAGCCAAGGCAAAATAATTCTAATTGGCTAAATTTAGGTGTGAATTAATATAAGGGTAAACTTAAAATGATCATATCTTTTAGCACATAATGAATCAGGTAACCCACTCCATACCAAATTATAGGCTTTGAATTAGCTTTTCTACATATCTGATTTTGCCTTATTCTGAGTTTGGAGTAAAATGTTTTGGCCATTTTACTAACGCTTGTCTAGGCTGTCAAAAAAAGGGCGTCAGTCAGTTTGACTATCGAATTGCTCCTAAAAGCATTGAAATTTGTCAAAATAGGCATGCCAAATAGTTCAGCGATGTCGAGTCAATTTAAAATATCATTTTTTCTCTTGATGATAATTTTACATTCTTAAATAGGTTATTCAATTCACTTAACCTAAATACACTTTTCTAAGCCTATTTCTTGCCTAAATAACCTTCTCCTTCACTCATTCCAAAATTTTCATTCAAGGAAGAAGACCCAAATCCTCCGTGGAAGAACAAGCTTTAATTTCTTCCTAGTTTTTCATCAAATCAAATATTCTCTTCAAATTTCTTCTCTATTTTAGTTTATAGTATGTGAGTTTTCATCTATGGGTATGGAGCCTCAAATCCCTTTCTTTTAATATTAAATTTTCTTGGATTCAATGATTATATTTTTATGGGTTTGATGTTCTATCAAATTACAATACTTTTATGTTTAAAACAAGAAATTTTATATGTTATTAATGCGATGTTAGTTGGTGTTATGTATTTTTTGTGTTATGTTTGCAGGATTACAAGTTTAACCTTGATTTTTGGAAGAAATGCAGAAGTTACTCAAGTTTGTTGCTATATGAGACCTTTTACGAGCTGTAAACCATGTTACGGGTCATAAAGTAGTTTCGTGAACAATTCCTGTAAGGGGATATTTTTTTAAAGTTGATTCTACGAACATGCAAATGAGTCGTGGAATGATTTACGAGTCGTAGAAGATGGTTCGTGCCCCGAGGATCAAAGATTGGGACTTTCTGAAGATTCATCAGATGAAATGACCTTATGGGCGTAAACTACTCTACGAGCCATAGATGGTTATTGTAGACTTAAAGTCCAAATTTCCAGTGACTTTGTACGAGACCCTGATTACAGGCCATGGAATGTAATACATCCTGTAAAACCTCTTTCATATGGCATTCCAGCCAGTTATCCTATTTCAGTTAGGACTTGTATTTTAGTTATTTTAAAATTTTTTTTAGGTTGTTTTCATAAGTTTTTGCCTAGTACTCAAAGAACTCAGTAATTAGATAGAGAAAATAGTGAGATTGTATTGAAGAGTCTTTGAGAACACTTGTAATTGAATTTCATCTTTAAGCTTGTGATTCTTATTAAAGTTGGATTTTCTTATTTTTAATTTTATTGTATAAGTGTTAAATTATATTTTCTCAATCCATAATTTTTGCATCTACAAAAAATATGAGTAGATAAATCCACAATTAGGTTTATGCAAACCATGAAAAACTAACAAAGTAAAATTGGATAATTCATAATTCTTGGAAAGTGTGTATGCATATATTAGTTAATTCTCATTGTTCTGCATGTTTTCTGATGGTGGCCATTAGAACCCTCCTAATGTTATTGATTAGACCAAGGTAGTAATAAGTAGGAAAGAAGATTAATTAACAGGATTCAATTGATGTCTTCTAGTCTAATCAACCAAACTAAGCTAAGGGGAGGTTGTATTGAGACTAATAGGTAATGGTTTGTAATGCACTCTATGGATATGGCCAAGTAACATTGTGAAATTCACCTCTCACATTTGATTGAAGAGCTTGTTGAACTTAACTTACCATCTTGCATGCTATACACTAGAAAAGAATTAGGTTATTCGATAATACTAACTTAGAGAATCATGGGGAACACAGTACCCTAGTTTCTCTCCATATTGATATCTCTCTTGTGTTAGTTTAGTTTTATTTTCCATTAATAATTGCAAAACCCCCACCTTTTGGAAAGTAAGTTGGTTAACAACTTGAATTGCGATCACTGAATTCTCTTGAGTCTACATATTCCCTGTGGGTTCAACCCTAACCTTAGTTAGATTCTATTTCTTAATAATGACCACTTTGTGCTCTAAAAGTAGGTGTAACTTGGGCGACATCAAGATTTTAGCATCGTTGCCAGGGAATACGACTAGACTTAGTTAATTCATTGTGATTTTAGTGCTAATCCTTATTTCCCATATTTTAATTTTTTTATTGTTTTTTTAAGGGTGTAAGTGTAGTGCATGTCCAATACTCGGATTCAAGGCTATCCTTAACTCCATTTCCCAGAGATCTAGACAACGTTATGGAGAATGTACCAAGAAAACGCCAACAACACGACTAATGCAACTCTGAACAGGAACAACAATGATAATGTTGATAATGAGAACCCACCTCCTCTTTAGGATATTCTCCATAGCCTCAGGACTTTAATGCCAATGCTTATCAGTGGAATTAATATAAGCTAAATCCTATGTCTGTGGAGGTGATTGGAGCTGCTGTATTACCACCATTATCGAGAAACACAAAGTTCACAGTCTTAAGTTGCTTTAGATGCTGTAGAACCATGGGTTATTTGTAGACTTTCCATCGAAGGATCCACATAGCCACCTATATAATGTCGCATTCATCTGCAAGAGTATGATAGGAATACATAATTTGTCTGTGGATGCTGTGGGACTTCATGTCTTCCCACTATCTTTTATAGGCAATGCAACATTATGGATGTCTGAGCTCCTATAGAGTTAGATCACCAGCTAGACAGACTTGCAGTAAGCCTTTTTGGAGAGGTACTTCCCTAGATAAAAGAAGCTCAAGTTGAAGAACCAGATCAACAACTTTGACCAAGTTCCTAGTGATTCAATTAGTACTATATGGGAGTATTTTATTGAGTACTTGAGGAGTATTCTGGGCCATGGCATTATGGACTATGTCCAGGTTGAGATACTCTATAGAGCCTTAGATGCAAATAGTCAAGCATGTGCCAAAACTATCTTTGGAGGACTATTTGTAGAGCACAAATTCATAGAAATTATTGAGTAGATGAACATTGTGGCCAGACTTAATCATGTGTGGAGGCGCATGAATAAACTTCCGACATAATGCCTGGGTGATATAAGTCTAGAGCAAGCAAGAATAAATGAGAAGTTCATACGGATGCTTGCTCAAAGTAATGCTAATGTGGACATGGTAGTAAGGCAAAAACGAGAGCTAACTAGGTATAGAAGCATCCAAGAAAGTTACTACACCGTGCAAAGGGGATGAGAAAAGGACACTGAGGGGGGTCGCAAGAATGGCTGTCTCAGCAGCCGTTACATGCCCCCTAGAGTTGAGATATGAGGACTAAGAATTCCAGAATTAAAAAGATACTTGGCTAATTGCTGAGGAGATATGACACACAGGATGAGACCTTAAGTAAGATTAAGTCTAAGATTGACAACATAAATAAGAAAATGGAACACCATTCTGCTGTGATCAATCGACTCGACCACCAATTTGGACACGTATCACCCCAACTAAATCAGATCCAGAGAGGCATAATGCCCGATACCTTAGCTCAAAATCTAAAGGATAATGAATAGTACAAGATGAAGATGACTAGTGACAAGGGGTACAAAAGATTGAGGAAGTCTGAGTTCTCAAGCCATATATGTCGTGCCTCGATAATAAATTAGGTGCTATTTGGGAGGAAACCCAAGGTCGATACTAGAGCCTAGGCACCCCCTTTATATTTTATTTTTCTTTGATTGTGTGCATTGGGGACAATGTCACATCTTTTTCAATGGGGTGTGAATAGTTATGGGCCTCAGTGAAGTCTGAGTAGCTTGGATCCATAATTACCCTAATTTTTTATCCTGAGGTTTTCTTGCCTATGTTCTTTTTCCTCGTGGATATTTATTTTTTATTGAACTAGTATGTTTAGGATGTTTATATAGTATTTGTAGCATATAGTACTAATAATTGTGGCATATAATATAATTTTGTATTTGTTTGAAAAAAAATACCCACCAAAAATTTTGATTAGTAGTTAGATAGCAACCATGGATGTTTAGGTGTGTGACAATGTTTCTTATGATAAGTGAGGTTAAATTGAGATGAAAAGCATGATCCAAGAGTCTTTTGTTGATGCAGTGCCATGTGAGTGTGAGTTTAAATTGCTAGATTCATGTGCTGTGTGCTAATTCAGAACTTGACCTGTTACTCGAAATTAGACTGTAGATTAAGTGAATTAGGAAAGTATCTTAAGCCTTTGTTCTTAATAGTCAACTTAGCATAATATGACCAACCAAAACTGTGATATATCCCTCGTTCCTAATGTTTGAGCCTAACATGGACCTATTTTTTGAAAACACTTGATTACCCTAGCCTTGTTAGTTGTAAAATCCTGAAATTTACCCTAGTCCTTCCTTGAACATTGTGTACCTTGATTGAGGCAAAAAGCCTAATTGAGGGTGGCTACAAAATTGGCCCTAGTCTTAAGCATGGATATTGTGCACCTAAACTCAGGCCAAAAGCCTAAGTTGAGAGCGGCTAGTGTAAGGATAAATCACAAAAATAAGGAAGGAACTTGATCTAGAGAAAAAGGGAAAGTACATATACTGAGTGCAACAAAAGTAAGTGATGCTTTAGTTGTGAGCTAAAAAGAAAAATAAAGTGTAAAAGCAAAGCAAAAAGCTGAAAAATGAAAGTAAAGCACCCAGAAAAGCTTGAAATAGGAGAAAGGGAGAATGAGATGAAAATAATAGAGTTGGTGGGGAAAAAGTGTAGATAAACACAGTATTAAGAAGGGTCGTTAGTCACTACAACAACAACAAAAACATACCCAGTAATATCCCACAAGTGGGGTCTGGGCCATTAGTCACTATGTTCACAAAATATCATAACAAAGCCCTCTGCGCCTACATTACAATCCTAGAAAGTGCTAAAGTGATCCTAGTCTAAGTTGTTGAAGGTCTTAGTCATGAGTATAGGGGCAAGCCTATGGTATTAGGTATGATACATGAATATCTTTTAGGAGAGTGAGTGATTTTGCGTAGTCCCAAGGTCATACATGAAAACATTATTGAGTGTTAGATATGAGACTTCTTTCTGTGAGGCCACTTGCATTGCATTATTGACATTAGACTTGTTAAATGTGTAACGACCTCAAAAAGTGCCCGAAGCCTCAGAAGTGCCCAAAATCGTAATTTTTATATATCTCAAAATCCATGCGTGATATCAAAAATCCGACTTTATATTATTGTTTAAGGGGTCAAATTGAATGGAAAATGGGTATAACCACAATTTAAGAGAAATCAATTAGAAATTTTGATTTTCCAAAAATGCAAATTCCAATGAGGTTTCCACGCCTTTAGCGCGATGCGCCAAGGGCGCACCTCATTGTGTTTTTTTGCCTAGTTTTGACTTCGGTCCAAGACTTTTAAGTCTTGGGACTAAGTATTCCCAAACATGAAGATACTTATACTTATCCATTTTTCACCCTCATATCATTATAAACATTTCGTAATATACTCATTCAAACACTTAGCCAATATTCATCTCCTAAACTCAAGTCACAAAACTCATCCGGATCTAAGGATTTCCCCTCAAGCTTCAAGTATCCATCTCCAATCTTCATCAAGTTCATCTCCAAAGCTAAGGTATGTGGGTTTGATTTCATTAGTCCCTTTTACCCATCATTTCCAAGCCTCTTTTTCTTAAAAATTATATGATTTAAAGTTGATTTACACATGGGTCTTATGTATTATGAAAATCACTGCTCACTATGTTGGAGTTTATAAAATTGTAACTGTTTTACTATATTTTGGGCTATGAATCTAAGATCTAATATAAGATTTGATGAAGGATTTTGATATATATTTCTTGAGGGTGTTACCAATGAAATGACCCCAAAAAAGTGCATGAAAATGTGCCTCAGAAGTGCCCAAAATCATAATTTCCATATGCCTAAAAATCCATTTGTTATTTCGATAATACGACTTCATATTCTTGTTTAGGGGATAAAATTAAGTGTGAAATGGGTCTAACCCTAATTTTAGAGTAACCGTATCAAAATCCAAAAGTCACAAAAATGTGATTTAGGAAGGTCAACTTTTAAGGGGCATATCTCTCAACACACAAAAAAATGGATGGCCCATGACCTACCAAATTAAAGCTCTTTAAATTAGCTTACAACAGACTTGGTTTCACTTTATTTTGAGTTCGGATGAAGAATTTATGCCCCCTTTTGTAGAACACATTTGTGTAGAAATGCAAATTCCAGTGAATAATATGCATCACTTCCGCAACACAAATCAGTGTTATTTCAGTTTTATTTTTTTATTTCGGTCCAACACTTTCAAATCTTTGGCCTAAGTGTTCACATACTTGAAAAACATAAACTTTGCCTTATTATAGCATCATATCATCCTAAACATTCCCCAATACTCACTCAAACACTTAAACTAATATTTCTCTCAAGATTCAAGTACCTAAACTCAAGACCAGTCTTAAGGATTTCATTCAAGCTTCAAGTTTCCATTAAAGTCATTTTAAAGAAATTCTTCAAAGTCAAGGTATGAGGTATTTAACCATTAGGTCCTTCCACCCATGGTGCCTAAGCCTTCCTTTTACTTAAATTGCATAATTTAGATGTTGATTTACATACAGGTCTTGATTATTATAAATTTCACTGCATAGTGATTTGGGGTTTATGAAAGTATGATTGTTTTAGCATGTTTTGAGCTATAAATCTTGGATCTAATGTAAAATTTGAGGAGAGGTTTTGATTTATATTGCTTAAGGGTGTTGGAAGGTGTTGATTGATAGTTTTACGATGAATTTTCTTACATGAGTTCACTCTTGAATTGCATGAATTAACATTAGCACCACACACCCTTCAAGTATCTGATAAAATACCTTTTTACGGATTCTTTATGTTTTGATTATCTATTGGTTGAGTTATGATTCAAGTGACTTTATGATGATTATGAGCTTCCTAAGGATGTGTTTAAATCATGAAAATGTTGATAATGTTGTAGGGCCAGATTAAGCCCCTTTTCCAAGATTATACCTCTTGTGAGCCTTTGATGTTAATGTTAATGCAAAGAATAATGTTGATAATGACCCATTCTTATGATTGAAGTTAGGCACACCATTTTGAGGTCAATGATTTTAAGAGCTACTTGTGCCATGTCTCTATGTCTATTGTAAGTTGTTAAAGTATGATTATCTTATATATTTCATGGGATTAGAGTTAGCACTGAGTAGACTAGAGGCGAGTCCCAAAGTCCTAGAACTACGTTCCACCATAGGTGAAGGGATTAGAGGTGAGTCACCAAATCTCCAAGAGGCGAGTACCCTAAATATGAGGGCTTGAGGCGAGTACCCAACTCCAAGCTTATGGCGAGTACCTGAGTCCAAGAAATAGAGGCGAGTACCCAGTTCAAAAAAGGCTTAGTGGATCCACTTAGGCATTAGGAGGTTTACCTTGGCAAGTAACTTGCCCCTTTCTTCCGGTGTAAGGTTGATATTGGGATTTCGAATTATAGCTTGCTTGGTCTTCTGTTATGTCGGTTGAGGTCTTTTCCTACATTTATGTATTATTATCTATATGAGTTGAATGAATTGTAAGCATATTTTACTTTATGCATCATTCATGCATATTATACTGTTATTATGCTATTCATTGCTTATTATTATGTATTTTGATTATGATGCCTATCTCTTATCACATTACATCCCACATTCTTAATATATTCAAATGTACTAACACATACTCTTTGTCTACATGGTGTTACCATGTAGGAACCAGAGCTCCTATTGATTCTTCTTATGGCTAGACGAATTATTCAAGTTAGCCTTTGGTGAGTCCTATTTTTCATCAATTTCGGATTGAGTCAAAGATTGACTATTTTTTAGCTTTAGAGTATGATGGAATAAAGCAAAATGGCTCTTTAAACTGTCTGCGCGTCTTTCATTTGTGAAGTAGCAGTTAGTCAATGCAACTTTCGACGCTCCTTATGGGTCATCTGGAAATAACAACTTTATGTTTTTAAACATAGGGGTTAGGCTGCGTACATCTGAACCCCCCCTCACCCTGCAATGAACAGGAGCCTTTCGAGGCACTGGGGTATGTTGATGATGATGATGATGAGCCTTTGGTGAGTCCTCCATTCTAGAAACAATGACTATTCTCTTATGTTATGTCTTAATGACACTTTTTCGTTTATTGTATACTTATGACCATGAGGGTGAGCCAGATTACTTTGTCTTGCCCCCGCTAAGTATCTATGTTTAGAGGTGTTATTGGATAAGTTATGTGTTATGTATGAGCTTTGACTCATCTATGTTATTGAAGTATTAAATTGCCTCACTCCCCCTTAGTCCCAATTCCCCTTTTTTATGTTTCTAATGTTGTTTTATATTGCTTCCACGACCAATAATATGCTATGAGGCTTGTTTGAGGTTCCTTTGGGTTCCCAATTCGCTGGTCACATCTAGTCCCTTAGCTTGGATTGTGACAACCAAGTATCTATTGATGATTTTACATTGAATTTTCTAGCATCATAACACTTTTTAGTTGTATGGTTTTACACTAGCACTATACACCCTCTAAGTATTTGATAAAATGTCCGGTTATGGGTTCTTAAGGAATTGAAGGTCCCATGCATGTCTTATGAGTTGAATGACCATATGATGATGAAATAAATGTATGTATATGGTATTTGCTATATAGTGTAGGAATGTGACCATGCCTTACTCGGGGGTTGTGCATCGGGTAACCATGTCAAGGGGTTCAAACCTTGATAACCATATCGAGGGGTTTTATCTTGATAACCATGTGGGTTTTTTTTACTTCGATCACCACGGGTGGTAGGGTGTGATGATCTATCAACAATGTTGAGGGGTTTGTACCTTGGCAACCATGTCAGGGGGTTTGTACTCTAGTCACCACGGGTGGTAGGGTGTGACGATCCACCAACCAACTAAAAGGGTTTGTACCTCAATAACCAAGGGTGATAGGGTGCGACGATCCACCAATATGATAGTGGTCTATCCTTACACATGTATTATGCTCTATGTAAGCATGTTTTATGTAAGAATTAGTCATATATGCCATCTTGCTACTATGCTATCCATTGAGAATTATTATGCATTTTGCCTATGATTCCTATCTATTGTCGTATTCTTTTTCTATATACTTAGTACATTCAAATTAACTAACACATACTCTATGCCTACATGATTTCACCATATAGGAACCGCTGCACCACTTGATCATTCATGTAGCTAATACGATTATCTCTCAAGCTAGTTGGTTAGTTATGATCTCTTGATATATATTAAGATTATCTTTCTTTTACTTATGTATTGACTATGAGGGTGAGCCCAGTTGTTTGTTGTGGCCTCAGCTCTTATCTATGTAGTAGAGGTATTGTTGGACATGTTATACATCTATACTATGAGCCTTAACTCTCTTATTTCTTGATGATATGATATGCAAGTTTACCTTTAGCCCTAATTCCCTTGTTTATGCTTATCTCTTATTGTCATTTTTATTGCTTCCACAACAAAGTATGTGTAATGATATGCTATGAGTTTTGTCTGGGGTTCCTTCAGGTTACTCATTCGCCGATCACTTCTAGGCCCTAGTCTTAGGTCATGACGCAGTGATTGTGGATTGTTGATAGTACCTCAGTTGTCATAGTTGTGTTGTCACATGTACTGGTTTGTATTGGTTTGCTAGATGATTATCTGATCTTATTTTGAAAAGGTAGTGTGGGTATCTGAGTTTGAGATTTATTTGATGTATGCCATTGGGTTGAAGTTTGTGTATTACTGTACTATCTATATAGATTGAGTCCGTCTCTTGAGGACAAATAACAACTTTAAGTTGAGAGTGTTGATATGCTATCAAATTACAACACTTTTGATACTTAAAATTTAGAAGTTTATGTGTTCTCAATGCAAAGTTAGTTGATCTTTATGTGTTTTTGTGTTATATTTACAGGATTACAGGTTTGGCCTTGATTTTGAGAAGAAGTGCAGAAGTTGCTAAATTTTGCTGCTATACGAGACCTTTTATGGGCCGTAGACCATTCTATAGGTGATAAAGTGGTTTCGTGAATAATTCCAGTGAGGGGCTATTTTTTGAAGTTGATTCTACGAACTTGAAGATGAGTCATGGAATGATTTACGAATCCCTGAGGATCAGAGATTGAGTTTTTCTGAAGATTCATCAGACAAAACCCCTTTACGGGTCAGAAACTACATTGCAAGTCATAGAGGGATGTCACAGACTTGAAGTCCAAGTTTTTAGCAGTATACGATACCTGGATTATGGGCCGTGGAATAAAATACGTCCCATAAAACTGCTTTTCTATGGCGTGCCAACCAGTTATCCTATTTCAGTTAGGAATTTTATTTTACTTATTATAGATACATTTTTTAGGTTATTTTTTATAAGTTTTCACCTCGTACTCAGAGAACTAAGTAATTAGAGAGAGAAAATAGTGAGATTACATTGGAGAGTCTTTGAGAACACTTGTATTTCAATTTTAGCTTTAAGCTTATGATTCTCATTGAAGTTGGATTTGATTGTTCTTAATTCAATTTTGTAAGTGTTCAATTATGTTTTATTAATCCATACTTCTTTCAACTACACAAAACATGAGTAGCTAAATTCACAACTAGGGTTATGGAAACTGTGAAGAACTAACAAAGTAAAATCAGATAATTCACAATTCTTGGAAAGTATGCATGCATTTATTAATTAACTCACTTCATTTTGCATGTTTTCTATTAGTGGCCAAACATTAGAACCTGCCTAGTGTTATTGACTGGACCAAGGTAGTAATTAATAGGAAAAAAGATTAATTAATAGGATTTGACTGATGTATTCTTGTCTAATCAATCAAACTGGGCTAAGGGGAGGTTGTACTGGAACTAATAGGTAAGGGTATGTAATGCACACTATGGAGATGAGCCAAGTCACATAGTGAAATTCACCTCTCATCTTTGATCAAAGGGCTTGGTGAACTTAACTTACCGTCCTGCATGTTACACACTAGAAAAGAAGTAGGTTATCTGGTGATATTGAGTTAGGAAATCATGGGGAACATAATACCCTAGTTTTTCTCCGTAGTGATATCTCTCTAGTGTTTGTTAGTTTAGTTTTGTTTACCATTGATTATTGCAACCCCCTCCCCTTAGGGAAGTAAGTTGGTTAACCACTCGAATTATGATCATTGAATTCTCTTGAGTATTCATATTCTCTATGGGTTTGATCCTAACCTTGGTTATGTTCTATTTCTCAACAACGATTGCTTTGTCCTCTAAATGGTGGTGTTACTTGGGCAACGTCAAGGTTCTTCCTATTATGCATTATGAACATGATTTAAATTTGATTTCATCATGTATTAATTTAATTATGTGCAAGTACTCATTTGAGTTGAATGATATGATTAGTTGTAGGATACTAAAGGTATGCATTAATGATACCATAGAAAGTCGTGGAAAGTTTGTGGATTTTAGTTGGATTTCATGATACCTAAATCGGTAATTTTACTACAATGTTGGTGGGTTATTTCGAATGATTTCTAAATGAATTGATTTTACTCCTCTGATATTCTAAACTCTTAAATTGAATGGTCTTAAGCATATGTACACGTATCCACCATGATTTTACTATAGTTCTATGACAAGTCTCTCATGTTGATAAAAGTCTTATGGAAAGATATGTGAATTATGAATGTTGTGAATGTTAAAGGGCTATATGCATGCTATAAGCTTGTGAGAATGTTACAAAAGTTGTGAATGATATGAAGCCCTTTTTTGATGCTATGATATGATGAATTTGATGAGCTACTCTTATGATACTACCATGAACTATGAAGCTATATATAATATGGCTATGTATATGAATAGAGTATTCTGTGGGATATTGACCTAGTATAGAGAGGACCTTGGTTGGTAAACATTGTCCCTTAACTATGTACCGACATAGTATACTTCGTGACTATAGAATAGATCATACCGTAAGGTAGGATAATTAATAACTCTTATCGAAAAGGTTATACTGCAAGGTAAGGACATTTCTTAACTTCTACGGAAAAGGTCATGCCATAAGGTAAGGACATCTTATATTACCTATTAAAAAATCCATATAGTAGGGTAAGGATATTTTGTAATACTTTCAGAAAAGGTTATGTCCTAAGGTGAGTGTTTTGGTTTACATTAGCAAAGTAGACTATACCTTTTCCAGTGTGGAGTAAACATTGAGATTTCAAGTGGTAGCTTGTTTGGTCTTACATGTCGATTATGATCTCTTCCCACCTATGGAAAGTGATTTAGCTATCCTTGTGCATATTTTGACTAAGCCATTGATCGTTCATGTCGTATTGAGCCTATATACCTTGATTATGATTATGCAAATTATATATTTATTGATTATGTTTCCTTATTATGTTGCACCCCGCATACTTAGTACATTCCAAGTACTAATGCATACTGTTTGTCAACATGATCTAACCATATGAGGACCAGAGCTCCTATTCATCCAAATCCTCATGGCTAGTACATTGGATTGAGTCTTGCTATTGATGAGTCCTCCATTCTATGGACAATAACCAATTTCTTTCATGCTATATTAAAGACTTAGTTACTTTTTAACATTTCCTTTTGAGGGTGAGCTTGGGAGATGTATTGGCCCCTATTCCACTCATGTTAGAGGTGTCATTGGATATGTTTATATATGTTATGAGCTTGACTCACGTGATACTTATGTGTATCTATATTAGGGTCTTCCTTTAGTCTTTAGTCCCCTTATATGTTGTTGAATGTTGATGATGACATGGAAGTCCTAAGTCCCTAGTTTCCCAATAGAGTGAGTCATACTTACTCTGCCCTTAGTCTTGCTTGTTATGTAATCATGTTAATCCCTTTCCTTCATCTATCCCTAAAGCGTGAGTCATAAGCCCGATTCCCTTAGAATTATTTATTGACAGTTATTTTATATTCTGCAACTAAGGATTTGCATAAGATATGCTAAGAGGCTTGTTTGGGTTACCTCTTTGGGTTTCCCATTAGCCATGTTGACCTAGGACCTAGGCTCAGGTCATGACAAAGGCAGGCCATAATTGACATATAAGACCATTCGAGCTACTATGTAGATTCTAACATAACCCCCTATGTTGGTATCAGGAGACTACTTGCCATGTAGAACACCATCAATGTTGCATATGCATCATAAAATAATAATAAAATGGATTATACGGATCCACTAGTATCACGACCCAAGACTAGGGCCTAGATTTGACACGGCGAATGGAGAACCCGAAGGAACCCCAAACAAGCCTTCCTAAATAGGCATAACACATCTTTGGTTACAGAAGAATATTAAACAACAAACAAGTAACAAATAGTTCCAGGAGAAGCAGGACTTTGTACTCACACTATGGGAGTGTTACAGGATAGAGGATTAACACGAATCACATAGCAAATAAATTCTAAGGGGCGGGTAAGTATGACTCATGCTATGGGGGCAATAGAGACTTAGGACGTCCACCACATCAATACAACAAGTATTGAACATATAGAAGGGAATAAGGGACTAAGGTAATCTTCCATAGTTACAAAGCATAAGAGTCAAGCTCAGCATGTACATAAGATAATCATATCCCTCTAGTCATGAATAGAATGAGGGCCAAGACATCTCCTGGGTTCACCTTCAAAAGATAGTATACAAAAATTATATAAGTTTTAAATAAAGCATAAAAATGAGTGGTTATTGTCTTTGAAAGGGGAGGATTGATCAATAGAAAATCTTTGATCGAATCACTTAGCCATGTGGAGGAGGAGGATGGAAAGGAGCTTCGGTGCCTACATAGTTCGATCATATAGGGAAAAAGTATGCACTAGTACTTGGAATGTACAAAGTATGCAGGGTGCAAATGCATCAAGGACCACAATCCATAATTATATAATATGCATAATCATAAATAATGAACATAGGCTCAATATGTCATGAACAACAAGTGCTTAGCTTAATATGCAAGAAGAATCATCATATCACATGACATCATATACATAGAAGAAAGGCATCATAACCAACATATAAGAGCAAGGAAGAAGAAACGCATCATAACCAACATATAAGAGTAAGGAAGCTACTACTTAGAATTCTGATATTTACTCCACAACGGATAAGGAGTGTTCTACCTTGCTAAGGTAGACCAAACACTATACTTATAGCATGACCTTTTCAAAAAGTGCAACCACCTTACAACATAGTCTTTTCAGTTGGTTTCATATGATATCCTTTCCTTACAGCATAGACTTTTTGGTAGGCTCAACAAATATCCTTACCTTACAATATTGCCTTTTTGGTACGTACAAGATTATATAGGGGATCATTATAGTACCTGTGGTAGCACATAGTTAGGGACAATAGGAGATTGCCAAAGTTCTCTGGGTGCTAGGTCACAATTCCATGGAATATTTGAAACATAGCTATAGTCATAACATGCATAGTCTAAGAACATAGTAATATCATTCTTGGAGCAGCTCATCAAACATAGCTTATAGAACCAAAGTTAGGGTGTCACATAATTCTTGTTATTCATGTCACGCTCATGAGCTCATAACATACTTATTGCCCCTCCTATTAGCCTCCACATTCTTAACATACATGTCTTGCACAAGGCATTCATGACCTAAGAACTTGGCTTGCATCTTTAATGAAATCATGGGGTTACATATACATAAGCTTGAAATTGTGCAATTCATGAATAAATGCCATGAGTAGAGTAAAACAAAATCTTTAAACATTACTGAAAACAAACCACCAACAACATGAGAGAACTTAGTTAAGACATCATCAAACCCTCATTTAAACATAGATTCCATATCATATTTTATTCCATAATGATATACAAGGGTAAACAATCATAAATTACTCTATATTAACTTTATATGAAAGAGTTCATAAATTCATCACGTATTACCATAACTTGAGAAAACATAAAGGAGAAGGAATGGTTGAGCTTAGTGAAAAGAGGTCTCCACTAATCAAAATTCCTATACCTTATGTGATTTTAGATAGAAATCTTGAGGGCATTGAAGAATAACATGAAACCTTAGCTTGTACCTTTTGCTTGAGTGCCTTAAATAACTTAGGAGTGTTTTTGGGAGGAGTTTGAGACTTAGAATGTTTGAGAGTGAATTAGAATAAGGTTTTCTAGGGTTGTATAGGGATGGAGGGTCTCACTGAGGCTTAAAATGACATGGTATAGCCTTAGGAAATTAGGAAAGCTCAAAATTTTCCTCTTTAAAAGTCTGACGTACAGGTCCACAGGACCCCGATTAGGGGTTCTGGTCCAGTATATGGATCATAAAAAAGGGGGGTTTATCTGATAACATATTCAATCTTTAGAAACTATCTCTAATCCTTAACCTATGATAGGGATTATAGCTTATAGTTCAAGGTATGGGCCATTTGTTACCTCGTACATTAAATCCTTGAAAATCCCAATTTTCACAAAGTCTGGCCACCATTGCACAAGTATGAGTCATGACCTGTGGAGGAACTTAACGCCTATATAAGACTTCATACATCAGTGGCCTTTAATAATTAAGATATTAGAAATGCACACTTAGAACTCACATGCCAATGTACGAATCGTATGTCAATACACGACCCGTAAGATCCCTCGTGCCAACCACTAATACTCAGAACATTTTTAGAATTTATTTCCTTTGCACTTTCATGCTTTTCATAGCTAGGGCATTAGAATATATCCCCCTTGGGAACATTTGTCCCTGAATGTGCTAAGGGCAAGCTCCAAGGATGGAATACATGCATTATATGCAAAAATGCAACATATGCAACATTAAAATCTTTAAACCATGTTGTAAATAACATTTACAATGCAACCCTAATATTACATAACCATGAATTGATGACATGAAAATGACATAGTATCTCAAGCTTGATTTGAGTGAAAACAACAACAACAACAACAACAACAACAACAACAACATACCCAGTTGTATCCCACAAGTGGGGTCTAGGGAGGGTAGATTATACATAGACCTTACCGCTACCTCATCGAGGTAGAGAGACTGTTTCCTAAAACCCTCAGCTAATTCCTAGAATGAAAGAGGTAGGGTAATCACTTTTTAATATCTGCTTCGAATTCCTAAGTGGTACTTTTGACTTATTGGTTCCTCCAAAGGACGGATGCTGCATCTTTGTTCCTCAACTATTTGATTTACCTATCCAATATTATCACTAAGACTTCCTCATAAGTTAGGTTCTCATCAACATTCACTACTTCCAATGGAACAGTGGAACTAGGGTCTCTAATGCACTTCCTCCACAAGAAAACATGGAAAATAGGATGAACTATGCTTATCTCTATTCATAACTCTAACATGTAGGCAACTTTACCAACATGTCTAAAGATTCGATAAGTATTTACATCCGTAGGGGTCAAATTCTCTTTTTTGCTAAAATGGATTACATTCTTCAATGAGGAAACCTTTTAGTACACCCAATCATCAATATTAGATTCAAGGTCTCTCCTTCTAGTGTTGGCAAAAGACTTTTCCTGACTTTGAGCTATGTTCAGTCTCTCCCTTATCATCCTTACATTTTCTAAATCTTCCATAACCAAGTAAGACCCAACAAATCCATCTCCCCAACTTCAAACTATCCAGCTGGAGATCTACAATGCCTCCCAAAGAGAGATTCAAAGGGAGCCATTCCAATGCTAGAGTGATAACCATTGTTATAAGTAAACTGTATGAGTGGAAGATTCTTAGCACAACTACCCTTAAACTCTAAGACATAATCCCTATGAAAAGACCCCAAAAAGCGCCCAAAAATGTGCCTCGAAAATGCCTAGAATAGTAATTTCCATATATCAAAATTCGTGCATTATTTTAAAAATCCGACTTTATATTTTTGATCAGGGGATCAAATTGAGTGGGAAATGGGTATAATCCTGATTTTAGAGAAAATGATTCACAATTTTAATTTTCCATGTTTACAAAAAATACTAGCGTTCACGCCTTTGTGGCGACGCCTAAGGACGCGCACGTGTGTTAATTTTTCTTATATTTTGTGTTCTAGTCCAAGGCTTGAAGGTCTTGGGCCCAAGACTTCCCACATATGAAAATACCTATACTTAGCCTTATTTCGCCCTCATATCATATAAGACATTCCCAAATACTCTCTCAAACACTTAGATAATATTTCATATCCAAATTTCAAGTCCTAAATCTTATCCGAGTCTTATGGTTCTCAATCAATATTAAAGTCTCCATCTCCAATCTTCTTCAAGGATTCTCTAAAGTCAAGGTATGTGAGTTTCATTCATGGGTTACTTTTACCCATGATACCCAAGCTTTCTTTTATCTAAAATTGCATGATTTAGAGTTCATTTACTCATGGGTCTTACTTATTACGAATTTCACTATATACCATGTTAGGGTTTAATGAAATTATGATTATTTTAGCGTGTTTTAAGCTATGAATCTAAGGTCTATTGTTAGATTTGATGAAGGGTTTTGATGTATATTGCTTGAGGTTGTTACAAAGTATTGATTTATGGTTTTACATTGGATTTACTTGCATGATTTCATTCTTAAACTGCATGATTTTACACTAACATTATACACCGCCAAGTGTTTGGTAAACTATTCAAATTATGATTCTTGAGTTGTTGAAGGCTAATGCTTAGCAAATGAAATGTATGACTGCATGAGGATGAAAGTATGTTGTATATGTGTCAATTTCATGATTTTCTTCTATAGTGTTATATGTTGACCATAACCTTATTGAGGGATTTATACCTTGACCACTATGATGGAGGGCGTGATGTCTATTAACCTTGTTGAGGGATTGGTACCTTGGCCACTATAATGGAGTGTATGATGTCCATTAACCTTGTCGAGGGCTTGATACCTTGACCACTTTGATAGAGGATGTGATGTGATATTCATTAACCTTGTTGAGGGGTTGATACCTTGACCATTTTGATGGAGGGTGTGATGTCCATTAACCTTATTGAGGGGTTGATACCTTGACCACTTTGATGGAGGGTATGATGTCCATTAACCTTGTTGAGGGGTTGATACCTTGACTACTTTGTGGAGAGTATGATATCCATTAACCTTGTTGAGAGGTTGATACCTTGACCACTATGATCGAGTGTGTGATGTCCATTAACTATGTTGAGAGCTTGATACCTCGATCACTACCAAGGGGGTACTAAGCCTTAGATTTCAAGTACTAGTGTCTTGGTCTATGATGATGGTCTCTTATTACCTACGTAATATTTTCTAGATAAGCATGTTTTACTTCAAGTATCATTCGTACATGTCATATTATTAGTATGCTAATCATTTCTTATGACTATGTATTTTGTCTATGTTGCCTATCTATCATTGCATTGCATCCTACATAATTAGCACTTTTATATGTACTAACACATGCTCTATGCCTACATGATGTTACCATGTAGGTACCGGAGCACCATTTGGTCATCCTCCTCCTCCACGTGGCCATTGGTATCTATTAAAGCTACTTGGTGAGTCCTCTATTTCAAGAACAACATGTATATTTTTATGCTATGTATTAAAGACTCTCTTTCTTTATGGTAGACTTTGACTATGAGGATGAGCTCGGTTGCTTGTCTTGGCCCCCGCTCTTTTTTATCTAGTAGAAGTGTTGTTGGACATTATGTATCTATGTTATGAGGTTTGATTCTCTCTTGACTCTTGTTGATTCTGGTATGAAAGATGTCCCTTAGCCCTGAATATTCCTATTTACTATCCCTTGTAGTTATTTTGCTTAGTTCTCTGACCAAAGATGTGTGACGATATACTAAAAGGCTTGTTTCAGGTTTCTTCGGGTTCCCCATTCGTAGGTCACATCTAAGACCTAGGCGTGGGTCATGATAAATATGATATCAAAGCACTAGGTTGTTAGATCTTCGAAGTCCAATACACCACATTAATTAGAGTCTTATTCATGGTTGTGTCATGCACCACAGCTATGAGTAAGAGGCTATGAGATATTTTATGAAATGTTTCCCTTCTTCATGGTTAATATCATGCTATATAGTTGAGGTGGGGTTATTTTCCCCTAATAATTATGCTTTGATAGGCTCGATCATGCCTAACACTAGGGGAAGAAGATCCTGCACTCTCGAGGAATAACCGACTCCTCCCGCTCCTCAAGCCCCTCAAGATGGGGTACCAATTTATGAAGAGTTTTTGGATGCTCTCACTTTTCTAGCTTAAGTCGTGGCTGATCAAGTCACCCAAGGGGTCCAAGCCCCTCACACTCCTACTTTGACATCTCTAGTAATGGAATTTATGAGGATAAATGTACCAAAATTCCATGGGTCAAAGGTAGATGAGGACCCTCAAGTGTGCATTGATAAGACTTACAAGATATTGACTATCATGGGAATTAGGTCAGAGGAAAAGGTAGAGTTGGTGGCTTACCAACTCAAGGTGTTTGCACAAATAAGGTTTAATTAATGGAAGGAAGAGAAGAGGGTTGACAATGTGGTTCTATGTGAAGAGTTCAAGGTGGCTTTTATTAATCGATTCTTCCCACTTGAGTATACGGAGTCTAATATGGTAGAATTCATGAATATGAAACAAGGTTCAATGAGTGTGAGGGAGTACGCACTCAAGTTCAACCAACTTTCAAAATATGCTCTAAAATTAGTGGTCGATCCAAGGTCTTGGATAAGTAAATTCATGAGGAGAGTATCCAACTTGGTGAGTGAGGAATGCCAGTCCGCTATGTTTATTAGTGACATGAATTTGGACTGCTTGATGACCTATGCGAACAAATGAAGGAGGAAAATTTGAGGAAGAGGAGAGGTAAGGAGGCCAAGAGGGTTGTGGTGAAGGAAAGTTCCAAAGGTCGTGTAGTGTGGTAAATTATGTTAAGTGCCCAAAATATAGTACGTGCCATGATGTCCAATTCCTGAAGAAAACCAATGCTTGTTATGGTTGTGGAGAGGAGGGTCAAATGATAATAGATTGTTGTCATAAGTGCAACAAGGGTAGAGGTAGTGATGTGGATCAATGGGATGCTCCAAGACATAACTGGTTTTATGCCCCTCAAAAAAAGGCAAGGAGGGGAAGAGGTGGCTTATGATGCTACAGGTATGTTAAAGGCTTTTCTTGACATATTGTGCATGCTTTGATGGTTTTGGGGGTTTTATTCCTCTCATTATTCTTTTTGTTGATAGTAAGATTTATGTGTATCTTGAGTGGTTTTGAGAGTCTATTATTGTCAGAAAGGTCTAGGGGTTGCTCATGTTCTTGTTGCGTAGGGCCTTCTCTTGTGATTTTGGTTGAACTTAGCTTGATGGGTTAGCGGTCTTGGTATGGTTTGGCTACTTGCATATCATGCTTCCAATGAGTGTAGAATTCGTAAGGCTGTAACATGATGGTTAAGAATGGTCGATTTAATTGGTCAACTACAATGGGTCAGTCACTTCTCTAAGCTTGATTTTTGGAGTGGTTTTGTTCCTAAGAGAGGAGCAGGATGGGTGATATCCCTATGTGTCTTTTTGGATTAGGAGTGAGTATTTTGAGTACGGTTGGAGTTGTTTCGTTTACTTATGCACTAGCTATGTTTATGAGTTTCATGAATAGGGTCTTAAAACCCTACCTTGACATATTGTGGTGGCCTCTAGTGGTGGAGCATTTATTTATTTAGAGCTTATGAATCTTCTGGGGACAGTATTACAAGTCTTGGATGATAAGGGGTTGTTTTCTAAATATGATAGGGTGAATGGAAGATAACTAAAAGGTGGTTAGAACTCTTTAAGGAATATGATATGTTTGTGCATTATTTTCCTTGGTAAGGCTAATGTTGTGGTCGGTGTTCTAGGTAGCCTGGCATGTGTTGAGAATGGTGGCAAAGAGGTGACTAGAGAAGTCTATCAGTTGGCTACATTAGGAGTTAGGTTGAAGGGAGGCAAGCATGGTGGTGTATTATTCTTGATTGTCTCAAACCTTCTTTGGTTGAAGGGGTCTGGATTAACCAAGGCCTTGATTTTGCCTTATTAGAGTTGGAGGTTTTCGATGAAAGATGGTAGAGTGGAGGTTGTCTCCCAAGTGGGAGATGGTAGTTCACAATACCGAGTGGACTATATGTAATTAAGGTTGATAATGAGTTTAGGGTTGTGATTCCTTATAGATTGTAGAAGAGGACTGGTAAGGTTGCTTAAAGTTTGGAACTACCTAGGGATATGGTTATGGTTTGTCCGATTTTTCATGCTTTTAGGTTGAAGGGATATAGTGATGACCCTAGTGTTATAGAACTTGTGAGAATGTGGACATTGTGGTGGATAAGTTGACTTAGAAAGTGTTCACGATGGTGGTGTTGTATGGAAAGGTTGAAGAAGTTCATTGATAAGGGTGTGTTGTTCTTCAAGGCCCTTGGAAGAATCATCAAAACGACAGTGTCTCTCGGGGACCCGGAGCAGGCGTGCAAAAGCAATATCCGTACCTCTTTCATTCTATTCAAGCTTATGAAAACATGTCAAATCCCTTTTTGCAATTTCAAGTCTTATGTTTTAGCCCCTATGTCATTTGTATGCATTGATGTTCGTGTTGGCAAGTTCATGACGATTTTTGACACTTATGTTGAGATTTTGAAAATGGTGTTATAAATGTATTGTTGTATTCTTGTTGGGGCTTATTTGTTCATGGTTATTCTTCTTATTTATGTTTCTTTGAAATTCAGGGATGAATGTTTTCAAGGGGAGATATTGAAACGACCCCAAAATGTGCTAAAAAATATGCCTCGAAAATGCCCAGAATTGTAATTTCCATATATCTCAAAATCTGTGCATTATTTTGAATATCCAGCTTTATATTCTTTATCAAGGGTAAAATTGAATAGAAAATGGGTCTAACCCCAATTTTAGAGTGAATGATTCACAATTACAATTTTCTAAGTTTACTAAAAACAATGGGCATTCGTGCCTATTGCCCGAAGCGCCAAGGGCGCGTCCCTGTGTTAATTTTACTCAAATTTTGTGTTTCAGTACAAGGCTTTTGGGTATTGGCCCCAAGCCTTCCCATATGTGAAAATACCTATACGTAGCCTTATTACACCCTTATATCATCCAAGACATTCCCAAATACTCTCTCAAACACTTAAACAATATTTCATCTCCAAATTTCAAGTCCAAAAACTTATTCGAATCATAAGGTTCTCAATCAATCTTCAAGTCTCCATCTCCAATCTTCTTCAAAGATTCTCCACAGTCAAGGTATGTGGATTTGTTTTATGGGTTCCTTTCACTTATGACACCCAAGCTTTTTTTTTTTTACCTAAAATTGCATGATTTTGAGTTGATTTACTCATAGGTCTTACATATTATGAATTTCACTGCACACTATGTTGGGGTTTCATGAAATTATGGTTGTTTTAGCATGTTTTGAGTTATGAATCTAAGGTCTATTGTGAGATTTGATGAAGGATTTTGATGTATATTGCTTGAGGGTGTTACCAAGTATTGATTGATGGTTTTATATTAGATTTACTTGCATGATTTCACTCTTGAATTGCATGTTCTTATACTAAGATTACACACTTGCCAAGATTTTGATAAAATGTCCGAATTATGATTCTTGAGTTGTTGAAGGCCTAATGCTTGGAAAATGAGATGTATGAGTCTATAAGGATGAAAGTATGTTTTATATGTGTTAATTTCTTGATAAGCTTCTATAGTGTTGTATGTTGACCATAACCTTACTGAGTGGTTGATACTTTGACCACTATGATGGAGGGTGTGATGGCTATTAACCTTGTTGACAGATTGATACCTTGACCATTATGATGAAGAGTGTGATGTCCACTAACCTTGTTGAGAGGTTGATACCTTGACCACTATGATGAAGGTTGTGATGTTCATTAACCTTCTTGAGGGGTCTTGACCACTTTGATGGAGGGTGTGATGTCCATTAACCTTGTTGAGGGGTTGATACCTTTACTACTTTTATGGTGGGTGTGATGTCCATTAAACTTGTTGAGGGGTTGATACCTTGACCACTTTGATGGAGGACGTGATATCCATTAATGTTGTTGAGGGGTTGATACCTTAACATCTATGATGGAGGGTGTGATGTCCATTAACAATTTTGAGGGGTTGATACCTTGACGACTACCAAGGGGGTGTTAAGCCTTGGATTTCGAGTACTAGTTGCTTGGTCTATGAGGATGGTCTCTTCCTACCTACGTAATATGTTCTATATAAGCATGTTTTACTTCAAGCATCATTCATACATGTCATATTGTTAGTATGCTATTCATTGCTTATGATTATGCATATTTGCTTATGTTGTTTATCTATTGTTGCATTGCATACTACATACTAGTACATGCAAACGTACTAATGCATATTCTATGCATATATGATGTTACTATGTAAGGACCAAAGAATTATTTGGTCATCCTCCTCCTCCACGTGGCTAGTGGTATCTATTCAAGCAAGTTGGTGACTCCTCTATTCCAAGGACAACGTCTATGTTTTTATACTATGTATTAAAGAATCTCTTTCTTTATGTTACACTTTGACTATGAGGGTGAGCTCAGTTGCTTGTCTTGGCCCCCGCTCTTATCTATCTAGTAGAGTTGTTGCTGGATATGTTATGTATCTATTCTATGAGATTTGATTTTCTCTTGAGTCTTGTTGATTATGATAAGAAAGATATCCCTTAGCCCCGGCTATATCTATTTACTATCTCTTGTTGTTATTTTACTTGCTTCCGCAATCAAGGATGTGTGATGATATGCTAATAGGCTTATTTGGGTTACTTCGAGTTCCCCATTCGCCAGTCATGTCTAGGCTCTAGGATTGGGTTGGGACACCCTAAGCATGTCCTCAAGAGTTTGAATGGTTCTCTTGGCTTGAGCATCTTTTTATAGGTGAAACACCATGCTAAGATTAACTTTAGTACCAAGGCCTTTTTGAAAGGACCTCTAAAAGTTCAAAGTAAATTGAGCATCACGATCCAAAATGATAGCCATTAGAACCCCAAGCAATCTAACCAACTCAGGAATGTACAACTAGGAATAATCTTTGGCATCATAAGTCATCTTAACCATTAGGAAGTGAGCAAATTTTGTCATCCTATCAATGACAACCCAAATAGACTCAAAATTGCTCATGGTCTTAGGCAAGCCAATCACAAAATCCATGTTAATTTCTTCCCGCTTCCAAGTAGGAATCTCAATATCTTGGTCTAGGCCACCCAACCTTTGATAACTGACTTTGACTTGTAGGCAATTATGGAAACTAGCTACAAATTTGCAATATCCTTTTTCATACCACCCTACTAATACACTTCCCTCAAATCTTTACACATCTTGGTAGAACTAAGGTGAATAGAATAAGATGCATTATTTGCCGCTCTGAAGATTAATTATCATATCTTATCTGCATTGGGTATAAATAGCCTACCTTGGTACCTAAGAACACCATCTTCCCCTTTGGAGAAAACCTTCACCTTACTATGCTTCACCAATGACTTCAATTCCACCAAAGAAGGGTCAAGGTGTTGCTTAGATTTGATTCTTTGATCACGCTCAAGTTATACCTCTTTTTTGAGGACAAAGCAATCATTGTCAAAGTAATAAACCTAACAAAGGTTAGGGCCAAATCCCACAAAGAATAAGGTACTTTCCAAATCAATTCACCAATAAACAATTCAAGAATTAACTAACTCAATTTCCAAAAGGGGGGGGTGCAATAACTGATAAGAAATTAAACTAAACTAACTAAAATGGAAGACAATCAATAATCGACAGCAACTTGGGTATTGTGTTACCCATGATTCACTAACTCAACATCTCCAAATATAATAATTTTGAACTAGAATATCACATGGAAGATGGTAATTTAAGTTCTTCGGACCCTTTGGTCAAAGATGAAGGTCAAATTCACTATGGGACTTGGCCCATCTCCATAGTGTGCTATACTAACCGTAACCCATAGTCCCAATCAACCTCCGATTACTCTAGTTCGATTGATTAGACGATAACACATTATCAAATCTTGTTAACCAATCTTTTTTCCTATTCATTGCCACCTGGATCGGGAAGGTAAGACTAGGCAAGTTTTAATGTTGGCCACCACTAGAAAACATGCAAAACAAAGAGAATTTATTAATACATGCAAATACCCTTCTAAGAATTACATATAATCTGGGTTTGTTTGGTTAGATCTTCATGGTTCCAATAACCCCAAGTTATGGGCTTAGTTACTCATGCTATGGGAAAATAAAGAAAGTCTGAATTGAGAAAACATTATTAATCTCTTATCCAAATAGATTGAAGAACAAGCAAACCCAATTTGTATTGAGAATCACAAGGTTGAAAGATATAATAAATCTACAAATGTATTCTCTTCTCCAATATTTAGTCTCCAAGTCTAAATCACTATAAATTCTCTAATAGCATTCTCTATTCTATTCGGATATACTCCTTACTAAAATTTACCTAATTATACTATTTATATTTACAAATAAGTCCCAAAAATATTAGAAAAACTAATCGGCGTCTTCTACAACTCACAATTTTTTTATGTGGAATAGACCTATGCCAAAGGGTCCCTACCCCTTTGAATTGTCCAGGGTTGAGGCGTACACCTCTAAGCCTTATTATAGATAGAAAAATAAAGAAAGATACAAGGAGGGGGACAAGAACCTTATCTCCGCCTTAAGGTGGTACATAAAATAGCCAATCTACTAAGGCCGACTACTTTATCCCCATACTAGAAAGGAAGCAAACACAGAAAATACTAGAGGGAAGACTCCCTCCAATACATGAATCTAAGAAAGCAAGTAAAAAAAACATACTCTCCCCTTACATAATAAATAAAACGAAAAGAACAAAAACAAAACTAAAGACTACATTCAGAAAGAGAACAACTTCAAGGAGGTTCCTTAATCTTCTTCAGTTTCCTTCTTCTGAATGCCATCATCTCAAGCTTGTCTATATAATAATATGACTTATCTTTTTTTGGGATTTGTTGAGCATCAAAATAACATAGGGGGGAGTAAGGTTGTGATTGTTCTTGGCCAGTGCACCTGCGACAAAGTTGGCTTCTCTATATGTATGTGTGCATTTGAAATCATCCAGTTGGGCAATATAATATAACAACCTGGTTAAGGATTGGTTAATATGCCAAGGAGAGGCCATTTGGTTGTTGATCCATTTACACCAAAGTTATGAATCAACTTCCAAAAGAATTTATTAACCCATTTGCAAGCACCATACCACACCAAACAAGAAAGTGGATCCACTTCTGCTTGGTTATTGGAGCCTACACCAAAAGGAGCAGACAATGGCACCAATAATTCTCCAATTGTTTCTCTAGCAATACCACCAAGTCCCATTTTTCCATCAGAGAAAGCACTACCATAAGAATTCAATTTACACCACTGATCAGGAGGTTTGCACCAAAGAACTGGGCTAATTTTCATAACATGAAAATAGTTTTTAACATGCTTCACCAATTCATTCTAGTTATCAGTGATATCTCTTTCCCAACATGCTTTGACAATCTCAACAAAACTTGGTTGCTTAGCCTAGCAGTTCAGAAATTTGAAGTATCTTATAGTATTATCAGACTTGGTAGCATTGATCTGAACTCATAGTTGGCAGGTGGGTGTTGGTAGTTTGAGGCATCAACTCCTTCCATTTATCATTGACCATGGCTTATCTGACCTCTTCCAAACTCTAAACATGACCTTTCTATTGCTAGACCAAGTCAATCAATCCACAACCATCAATAACAGATATGAATTCTATGCTCTTCTTAATGTTATAAGGAATGCCCCCTAACTTCTCATCAATAGTAGTGATAACATTGAAAACCCCAACTAAAGACTAGGGATAAGCACTCAATCTATTAGACAAATGTAGTAACCTCTCCCACAGTAGTCTTCTCAATTGGTCTCCACATTTGTCATAAACAAAAGTGGACATGAATTTGTGAGGAATCTGAGTATGTTGGATCTCACAAGTGATTTTCTGATCATCACACTCCAATATGTTACAATCAACCTCATGAATCCAGAATACCCAAATTTTCCCATTGGTATTGCACATAGCTTTCTCCATTCCTAGTTGCACTCTAAAATGCTTTAACTGAGCATTACGTTCAAGTATGACAATTATAGATAACTGATGAATAATTTTGAATTATTAGACTCTTTCCAAAGCTCCCTGGGTATTAATACCCCTAGATTTCTAAATGATTGTATTAATCATTGGGATGATCTGCAGCTAAAGAGACTAGTGTTGGGGTTGCAAGAAGTAGCAAGATATTTCATGGTGAACTGATCAACTTGTTTCTTGGCCTGACTAGAACCTCAAGGAGATAAACTATGCTCTTGGTTGAGTTGCTTGATTTCTTCCTGTATAGCACTGTCATTTGTGCGGCTGAATGCCCTAATGAGATGCTCACTAGTATCATCATCTGGTCATTTATTGGGAATGTATAGTGTTGAATTGACTAGGTAAGATAGGATCAATGTTGAATTGACACACATCAGTAGTAAAATCTGTAGGTTCCCTACTGGGAGGAATGTTGGTTTTAACATTGAGGGGAGTAATAGCAATGCCCTAGTACTCATCCACCAAAATAAATTTCTTACAAGGGCCATCATCTTGAGCATCATCAGTACCAACAATGTTAGCATTGGTTTCAATCATAGCACCCTTACACTTAGTTTTTTATGCAGTATACCCCTTCTCTTCTTGCTAGGATTGTTTATGCTCTTAGTCCCGTTAATGCTAGCCAAGGAGCCTAAGTCCTTGGCCATGCCACCTTTAGGCTGAGACTAAACTATCCCTTTACCTTGGCTAGCAATGAGCCCTTCCCTGAGAACTTTAGGCCCATTCTCTATAACAGCTTCGAAACTAGTCATATTGTTTGACATGATCTGTTGTGACTTGCAAGTGGTAGCAGGAGTTTGTTCTGGAATCTTACTATAGGATCCCTATCCTACAAGTTAAAAGTGTCCTTCTGTCTCTCCAATCTCCCCCCAGAAACTACATTAGTAGTACCAGCAACAGTAGGGTTTTGGGATCGAGAAGCAACAACTTCATCATTAACTAAATCAATAACATAGGGATTGGGGGATTTCTTCAAATTACTTAGATCAATCATATCTTCCTAGGGATTTTTAGAGTCAATACATGTGCCTTCCATGCTGGTTTTTTGATTTGGTCCTATCTGATCCTTCTAATTAGTAGCATTAAGCTGAACATGTGTCTGTCTTTTCCTGTTGCCCTTTTTTCTTTGTGTCCGCCATTGCTCATCTTTCTTTATGTTCTTTCTTGGTTCCTTCTTTTTACTGTCCCCATTAATATTTGGTTGTGTTTGCTGTTGCATCTCCATTTGAGTTCTGCCTTCATCATTATCATTGAGAACACACAAACTCCCAAGTTTTAGGTATCAAATGTGCTATATTTTGGTAGTACTTCAGCACCCTCAACTTAAAATTATTTCTTGTCCTCAAGCGACGACTCAATTTATATAGATAACATAGCAACATATAGTCATCAACCCAATGGCATACATCAAATATACTTCAAACTTAGGTACCCACACCAACTTTTCAAAACAAGATCAATAGCAATTTAGCAAACCACAACACACTAGTTCATTTGACAACACAACTATGACAAGCAAAGGAATATCAACAGTCCACATGCACTAAACAAGTCAAATGCTAACAATGCAATGCAAGTGTCCTCATAGAAAGAAGTCTGAATTTAACACTCAATGATGATTTCAATTTCAATTTGGGGACAAAGCAAGAACACTCACTCTCACAATGATGTTCATGCATAATGACTAATATCATAGGCTTTCCCATATACTCATGACTCTGATTTTCAACTAAATAGACTAGGATCACTTTAGACTTTCTAGGCTTGTAATGTAGGCTCAAGGGGCTTTGATATGACATTTTGGAAAAATAGTGACTAGAAGCCATCCTTGAACTAGATATTTCAAACTCTCACGTCACCAACTCCAACATTTCCACCTTATTATCCCTTTTTTTAACATTCAAGCTTTTTCGGGTATTTTCTTCCCATTTTTCAGTTTTTGTCTCATTTTTACACTTCAATTTGCTTTTAATCTCACTCTAAGGAATATTTTTCTTTTTCTTATACCCGATACATGATCTTTTTCTTTTTATCGTCATTCCCAACTCACTACCTTATCTTTGTGATTTTACCCCTACATTGGCCATCCTCAACTTAGGCTTTTAGACTATTTTGAAGTACACAATATCTATTCCCCAAACCAGGGCCACTTTTAGTAGCCACCCACAACTTAGTCGTTTTGCCTCAATCAAGGTTCACAAAGCTGAAGAATAGACTAGAGCCAATTTCAAGGTTTATCGCTAGACATGGTTAGGCTAATTAGGTATTTTAGAAAGAATTGGTTCATGTAAGGCTCAACTATTTGGATCAAGGGATAAAATATCATTTGGTTAGTTATTTTAGGCTAAAGTGTACTAATTAAAGAACAAAGGCTTAAGATCCCTTCCTAATCCAGTCAATCTACAATCTAACTTAGAGTAACAGGACAAGTTATAAACTAGCACAAAAATACACGAATCTGGTAAAATAAGCTCATACTCATATGGAATTGAAAATATTGTCAACAAGAAACTCACAGATCATGCTTCATGTCTCAAATTACCCTCACTTATCCAAACAACTATTGCCAAACACCCAAAAATGCATGGTTGTCATTTAACTACTAATCAAAATTTTTTTGGTGCATACCAATTTTCAAAATAAAACATAAAAATATTTTTTACTCCGATAGTATTAGTACTACATGCTACAAATATTATCTAAACATCCTAAATATATCGGTTCAACCAAAATTAAGTATCTACTAGTAAATGAACACAGGCAAGAAAACCTTGGGATCAAAATTTGGGGTAGTTATGGATCATTAGTTACTCAGACTTCACCAAGGCCCATAACTACCCACACCCCATTGAAAACATTGTACATTATTTGCAATTCACCAAATCAAGCAAAAATATAATAGTAGGAGTCAAAACACATACCTTGGCACCTAAATATCAGTCTGTGGCTGAGTCTGGCTATCCCCCTCATACGAGGTAGTCTCCTCAACTACCCTACTATATCTGTATAGGCCAATACCTATGACCCTATCATGCTCTTGGGCTAGCCTCATCTGCTCCTCTTGCCTCGATGTCCTCAAGACTAGCCCAAGATTGTCATCGGCATCCTCATCATCTCCATCATCCATAGGGAACTTTGCACATACATTCCATTCAGTAGGGTCCTTATTTGTGCAAAGGCGCTTCCTGAGGGAAATCTCTGTAGACTTTGTGGAGGCAGACAAGTCAAATAGCGGCTCTATAGGTGTAGACTCCAGTAATGTCACGGGCGCCGCAAATGAAGCTATAATATCAGTCCTGAGCTTTCTAATCTCCTAATATACGATTGAGAAATCTGAAGGTTGGACCTCGGCTAACCTCTTTTGCACTCAGTCCTCAAAGGCATTGATACGGTCATCCACCGTAGAAACATGCTCCTGAGTAGTAGATATGGTGAATTGTATTGCTCCTCTAAGTCAGCAACGGTCTTCTAGACCCAAGGCCTAAGCTGTTGAATAAGCTGAGACTACTGGGCCTCAGCCAGTGATAATCGTTGTACCATGGCCTAAATCGAAATAGCAGACACATAAACCATCCCTGGTGTAGCAATCTGTGAAGTGCTGGCCTTTAGTGTAGGAGAAGCTATAATGGGTAATCTTTCAACATCAACTACCTCAGGCTGCTGGGTCTCATATTAGTAGTAGCAACAATAGTAGTAGTGGGGCCAGTCATCGAACCCTCACGTGGTAGCCTTGGAGGAAAGATCTAGGAAGAGGTTGTGTCCTTTGAAGTGCCACAGGGTTCTCCTCAGCCATTATCAGACTGGACTCTAGAGTGTGTTGGGTTGTAACTAGATGTTCTAAATGATACAATATCTTTGCGCTTGACTCTACCCAGGTTCTATAAATTAGAATTGGAAATGGGATAGAGGTGGCCTACTTGAGCACCGCCTCATAAATCTACTCTAGTTATGCTATCCCAGCCTCGGGGTCTGATGAAACATCAAGGATCTCAAGTGACCTACTCAACTGAGGAATTCACTCCTAAATAGTCAGCACATCAAGGAGCATCCTCCTAAACGCCTTAATTTTATATCGCTTTCCTTTCAGGGCCATATTTCCTACAAATCAAAAATAGATGAACCATGATTAGCCCCAAAAATTAAAGAAAAAAATTGAATTGGATCTGTTGCAGAAGGGTAATATGAGAACCAATTACGAGTCATAGGTAGAACTACGAGTCGTAAAGTAGTCCTATAATCCAAAAGTGCAAAATAAATTGAACAAGTTATACAAGATTCAGGTACAACTCGTACGTTGGTTTACGAGTCATAAACTAGTTTCGTATAAAGTTCCTGGGAGTAAATGCAAAATAGGCAAGAGTCCCAAGACCTATCTACAAGTCTAGAGTGACATATGACTTGTAGAAGGTTTCGTATGATTAATACTCAAAAATCAAGTAACTGTAATTTCCCACGTATGGTAATTATGACTTATAGACTTATCTACGAGTCGTAAAAGACTCTAACGAATAAGGAACTATAGGTACATGAACTACCCCAGTTTATCACATGGACCTTATAAATAATTCCAGCACTATCCTACCAGCATCGAAGCAAGCAAATAAAGTCTCACATGTTAAGCATATATTAACTCATACCCCAAACATGATTTCACAAATTTATCCCATCGAAAAAGATATAACATCAATACCCTATCCTTTCATCCTTCCTACTAGATTCTCACAAGATAATGTATCAATGCTATCGCCCATCAATCCAACCAACATAGACTCTTTTACATCATTCAATGACATACATAATAGATGATTTAATGGGCATAACAATGAACAATCACAACTCCATCATTCCTAACTGCAAATTCAATTTATCAATACAATTAAAAAATACCCTACTTCAAATTCAAAATTCACATTCAAGAAAGAACAGTAAGAGGAAGCACCAAATCATTCATAATCATCAACTCAAACATTCACAAACAAGGCAAATTTAGAAGTTAAAACTAAACCAACAAACTTACTAAGTGTATAGATAAACTTCAGGAAGAAAGAGAAGATGATACTCGAGAAACCCTAGTTGCCAGATTTTCTTATCGGAAACAAAGTTAGATCATTGGAAAGTGATCAAAAACTAAAGAGGGAAGGAAAAATTGGAAAATTTGGTAAATTAGGGTAAAAGTGGGGTCAAAATATTTTGACCCCGTTTTTCTACATTATAAGGTCAACATTTAAAATTTATCAGATCAAGGTCTACGAAACCCCAATTATGATTCGTAGCTTGGTCTTTGACTCATAACTCTTTGGTCTCATAGATCTCTCAATACTTAGAAAAATTTAGAAACATACATGGATATCACAAACCCCATTCATGACTCATAGTTTGTCCTACGAGTTGTAATGTTAGCTCATGAGTGGATTGTACACTATTCATGTTCACTAGAGTTATCTATGAGATGGGGTTATGAGTCTTAAAGTACAATATGACTTGTAAACCCAGTTGTAGAACTTGTATTTGGTGTAATTCTCAACAAAATCTACAATCTTTGTCCATTACCTGCATACTCTTCCTAAAATGCATTTGTACCCTATATGTAACAAAACCAATGTTAAAGATAACAATCAAAACACAATCACACAACTACCCAAGAATCCAGAAATTGAAAATAAACACAAAAGCAAGCTAAAAATCAAAAAATTAGGGTTGCCTCCCAAGTAGCGCCTATTTATTATCATGGCACGACTTAGACCTCTTGAGTTACTTAGACTTTCTCTTGATTTGGTGAATCTCTGTCACCAAACTTTGCCTCTTTCATCATGCCACTTTGGATCTTCTCCAGTTGTGTTGATACAAATCACAATTGACTATTAAGCTATTTAATTTCCACATAATGTTGATCAACTTTGAAGTTTATATTAATAATATCAAACTTGATCTCTCTCAATATCTTTTCTTATGTATATTCCCTCTTTATGAACTGGGCAAACATATCTTCAACTCTTGAGCATTTATCTTGCTTATAGTGATGGTGTAGTAGTGTGAACCAGTTGCTCTTACCATTCTATTCCTCATGGCTTACATCTTTTATATGGTGGCTTCCCTGACTACCCTCTGGAGTGTTTAGATCTTGGTTTTATTTCATTAGCATCTCAAGAGATATTTTGTTTTGATAAAGCATTTGGAAGATCTCTACATTTATATTTGCTTGCTCAGAGTTACTATTAGAGGATCTATGTAACTAGTTGGTTGCTCAAGTATAGGACTATACATGCATTGAAGATCAACCAACTTGTCCTTTTGGTCAGCAACTTCTGTAAATGATTTTCCTAAGGCTAAACCTCCCATAAGAGCATTTGCATATGCTTGAATGTTAGTTTTCAGTGCTCGATAGAAACTCTCTACTAGTGTTGTGTCTGAAATGCCATGGCTCGGAGCACTCCTCAACATCTTGAACCGCTCCCATGTAAAAATGAGTGAATCACCATGGAATTACTGAAAGTTAATGATTCGATCCCTCAGCTTAAACATATTTGACCTAACAAAGGACCTTTCTAAGAAAGCTTTTTGCAACTCTAACCAACTGACGATTTAACTTTGTGGAATGTCAGATAACCACCATGCAGTATTACCTATAAGAGACAATAGGAAGACATGAATTCCCACAACATCCATAGACAAATTTTATGTTCCCATCACACTCTTGCAAATGGATGCAAAATTGTGCAAGTGTCCATGTGGATCCTCTGACGCTAGAAAAGCAAATAACCCACGATTTTGAAGCATTTAGAGTAACCCACTAGAAATAGTAAACTTTGTGTTAGTAGGTAATGGTGGTGACACAATAGCCCCGGTAACATCCATAGCCATAGCATTTAATCTATATTGATTCCATCGATAATGATTGTCATTAAAATTCCTAGGCTGTGGAACATTCTCCAAAGGAGGTGGGTTTATATCCCTATCATCAGCATCATCATTCTCATCCATAGCTTCATTAACCACTATATTGGCTTTTTTCTGAGCCATTCTTCTTGAAATTCATTAGATCTCTAAATCATTAGAGCTAAGGGATTTCCTTGACTCCTTGTGTTGGGAATATAGTATCTAGTATACCCTGTAAAGAAATAAAATAAAAACAAAAATAAGAACAAAAGTAAAATACAAGGGAACTAAAAAACTAATACTCGAATTGTACTACTAGTGAATTCAATCAAAGTCACGTCGTCTTCCACGTCAATGGTGCCATTATCTTTTATTAAGCTCAAGTTACACCTCTCTTTTGAGAACAGAGAAATCACTATCAAAGTCAAGAACAAAGAAATCACTATCAAAGTCGTAAACCTAACCAAGGTTTGGGTCAAATCCCACAGAGAATATGGAGACTTTTCAAATTGATTCACTAATAAATAATTTAAGTATTAACTAAGTCAATTTTCCGAAAGGAATGGGGGGTGCAATGATTGATAAGAAATTAAATTACACTAACTAAAATGGAAGACAATCAATAATATAGAGCGACTTGGTTATTGTGTTCCCCATGATTCACTAGCTTAACATCTCCATAAATCAAAATTCTCAACTAGAATATCGTATGCAGGATAGTAGTTTAAGTTCTTCCAACACTTTGGTCAAAGGTGAAGGTCGAATTTCACTATGGGACTTGTTTCATTTCTATAATGTTCTATACTAACCATTAGCCATTGTCCCAGTCAACCTCTCATTGGTCTAGTTTGATTGATTAGATGAGAACATATCATCAAATCTTGTCAACCAATTGCTTTTCTTATTCATTACCACCTAGATCGGGAAGGTAACACTAGACAAGTTCTAATATTGGCCACCACTAGAAAATATTCAAAACAGAGAGCATCGATTAATACAAGCAAATACCCATTCTAAGAATTGCAAATAATCTAGGTTTGTTTGGTTAGATCTTCATTGTTCCCACAATCCCAGGTTGTGAGTTTAGCTACTCATGCTATGGGAAGATAAAGAAACTATGAAATGAGAAAATATAATTAATCTCTTACCTAAATAAATTGAAGAACAGATGATGTGCTATCAAAATACAATGTATTTGATGCCTAAAACTTGAGATTTTGTGTGTTCTCTATATGACATTTATAATTTTTATGTGTTTTTTTGTATTTGTTTTATAGGAAAAGTAGGTTGGCACAATTTTTGGAAGATTGTAGACATTTTCTGATTTTCGCAGACTTACGAGACTCTCTACGAGTTATAGGGCCATCTACGATTAGTAGGTTTGGTTTTATAGAGATTTGCAGTGTTAGATGAAAGTCTGAAGATTTGAGCTTCAGTAACATGATATCTCTTTAAGAGTCATAGTTCATATTATGAGTCATATTGATGGGTTTCGTAGATATTTCCTGTGTTTTCTAGTATTGGACCAAGTGATGCAGATATGAACTATGATAGATCAATACGAGTCGTAGATTAGACTATGACTCATAAAGATATTTCGTAGCAGTGAATTCTAAGATTCAATAAGATTAACATGAAAACGCGACTATAACTTTTAAATCCAATTACGAGTCATAATTGCAAGTCATAACAGTCGCCGATCAGTTGTTTTAATATTTTAGGGACTAATTATAAATATTATAAATAATAAATATTAGGTTATTAAATGCATATTTTCATAGTTTTTGATGTCATTACAGTAGACTTAGAGAGAAAGCATGAAATTAGGTTATTTTTAGGGTTTAGACTTGGAAATTAAATATTGGAGAAGAGACACTTGTGGATTCATTGTATCTTTCAACCATGTGATTGTCAATGCAAATTGGGTTGACATGTTCTTTCAATCTATTTAGGTAAGAGATTACTTATGTTTTCTCAATTCATAGTTTCTTTATCTTCCCATAGCATGAGTAGCTAAACTCCCAAATTGGGGCTGTGGGAACTATGAAGATCTAACCAAATAAACTTATATTATTTGTAATTCATAGACTATGTATTTGTATATATTAATCAAATCTCTTCATTTTGTATATTTTCCAGTGGTGGCCAACATTAGAACTCGACTAGTATTGCCATCCCGATCCAGGTGGTAATGAATAGGAAAAGAGATTGACTAATAGGATTCAATGATGTGTTCTCATCTAATCAACCAAACGAGACTAAGAGGAGGTTGACTGGACTACGGGTAATATTAGTATATCACACTATGGTGATGGTCCAAGTCCCATAGTGAAATTCGACCTTCACCTTTGACCAAATGGTTGGAAGAACTTAAATTACCATCCTGCATATGATACTCTAGTTGAGAATTATGATATCTGGGATATTGAGTTAGTAAATCATGGGGAACACATTACCTAAGTTGCTCTCAATTATCAATCATTTCAACCGCCCCACTTTGGAAAATTGAGTTAATTAGTACTTAAATTATTATTGGTGAATCGATTTGGAAAGTCTTTGTATTCTCTTTAGCATTCGATCCTAACCTTGGTTAGGTTTATTACTTTGACAACAATCACTTTGACCTTAAAAGAGAGGTTTATCTTGAGCATGATCAACGAAAATAATGTCGTTGCTAGGGAAAATGATGAGACATTGATTGAATTTACTAGTAGCGTAATTCAAGTGTTAATTTCTTAGTTCCCTTGTATTTTACTTTTGTTTGTTGAGTTTGCTTGTAGGGTATACTAGGTATTCTATGCCCAATACAAGGATTCAAGATAATTCCTTAGCTCCAATTAATTTACAGATCCAACGAAGCACAAGAACAATGGCCTAAGAAAATGCTAACATCAAGACAACTATGTGTTGCCGCCTCTACCGGCCGATTCAAAGTTCACTATTTCCAGTGAATTACTCTAGATGTTGAAAAACTGTGGTTTGTTTATGGGCCTACCATCAGAGCATCCACATGACCACTTGCATAATGTTGCATATGTTTTGCAGAAGTGTAATGGGAACACAACATCTGTCTATGGATTTTGTGGGACTTCATGTCTTCCTATTGTCTCTTACAGGCAATATTGCATTGTGGTTAGCTGAGCTTCCACAAGGTGTAATCACTAGTTGGGTGGACTATAAAGGGCTTTCATAGCAAGGTTCTTCATTAGGTCAAACAGGTTTAAGTCAAGGGACCAAATTATCAGCTTTCAGCAATTCCATGGTGATTCACTCTTTTTGACATGGGAGCGGTTAAAAGGATGCTTAAGGAGTGCTTTGGACTAGGGCATTTCAAACATAACACTAGTGGTGACTTTTTATCGAGCACTGAACCTGGATAATCAAGCATATGGAAATGCTCTTATAGGAGGTTCAGTCTTACGAAAATCATTTGCAGAAGTTGCTAAACAGATGGACAAGTTAGTTGACATTCACCACTTATATAGACCTATACGGGAGCAACCAACTAGTTACACTAATACCTCTAATAAAAACTCTGAGCAAGCAAAGATAAATGCAGAAATACTCCAACTACTTGATCAAAATAGAGCAAATCTAGAGATGCTAATAAAACAGATGCAAGATCTAAACACCTCAGAGAGTAGTCAGGGAAGCCACCATACCAAGGTTACAAGGCATGTGGAAATTGCTATCGCACCATCACTATAAGGGAGATAGAAGTTCTAGAGATGATGACATGCTCGCCCAATTGGTAAATAAGGGAAATACATAGGAGGAGATGTTAAGAGAGATCAAGTTCGACATTGTTAAAATAAACTACAAAGTTGACCAATATTTGATGATAATTAAACAGCTTAATAGCCAGTTTAGACTTGTATCAGCACAACTGGAGTAGACTTAGAGTGGCATAATGATAGAGATAAAGTTTGGTGACAAATATTCACCAAATATTGAGGAAGTCTGAGTACTAAGATGTCTAAGTCGTGCCACAACAATGAATCTGGCGCTATTTGGGAGGCAACCCAAGCATTTTAGATGTGTTAGCATAGTTTTGAGTTTATTTTCAGTTTTTGAATTCTTAGTTGATTGTTTGTTTGTGTTTTCTTTGGTAACTTTAACATTGGTTTTGTTGCATATAGGGTGCAAGTGCATTTTATGAAGAGTATACAGATTAAAGATAAAGATTGCAGGTTTTGCTAAGAATTACATCTAATGAAGTCTCTATGACTAGGCTTACAAGTTGTATTGCACTTTACGACTCGTAATCCTATCTCATAGAGAGTTATAGTGAGCAGGTTAAGTGTGCACTCCACCCACGAGCCAACTTTATGACTCATAGACCAACCTACAAGTCATGATGGGGTTTGTGGTACCTAGGTAATTTTTAAAATTTTCCAAGTGTTGAGTGATCCAGGAGACCTAGACTTATGATTCATAGATCAAGCTACAATTTGTAGTTAGAGTTTCAAAGACCCAATCCAGTGAATTTAAATGATTGACTCGATAAGGGTATTGTCGTGCCCCATCTCCTGTTAGGGCAGACCGGCATCCATTGGCGATAAGGCTCGAGAGAACCAAACTATATCTATGCACTTTTTAGACATATTATAAGGGTTTTCTATACTCATTGTGCCTTTAAGAAAGAAAACAGTAATAACAAGCCAAAAAAATGCATATGGTTAGGCCATTGGGGCCACGGTGTCTAAGGTACGAGACATGACCATACTTTAGTTTACATAGTATACAAAGCCTCTAAATAAGAGAAAGTATCTAATAAGGGTCGGGACAGTCCCCGTCTCTTTTAACTATACAATACGAATATATAAGCTCTAGACATACACAAAGCTCCTAAGCAACCTAGAGCTTGGTAATAACAAATGGATATTTTGTACTCCACTGGGGAGATCTATTAGCACCTGTACCTACAGCATGAAATGCAGGTCCCCCACAAGGGCCGTCAGTATGAGATAATGTACTAAATATGTAAGGCAAGAAATACTGTATATGACATAACAACTCAAATAAAACTATGCACTGGTGTAGGATAAGAGACTACCTTTGATTATACTTTGGGATCACGTACTTTATGTTCTTTATATTACTTTACCTTACTATATAATTTGTGCACAACTGTAATACAAATAACTAATTGATCAGTGGTAAATTTATATTAGGATTGTCCCTGGCTAGGTTCTTCCTTAACCCTTGGGTTACCACCCGTGATAGGATTGTCCCTGGCTAGGTGATGCTTCCACCCCTCGGGCTACCGTCCATCGATAAAAAAATCACTTTATCTTTCAATTAACTTTGGGGTTATTCTATTGGTGGTCATAATATTGGAGCTGTAGGACTGTACATATAGTATTTGACATGTAAATAAGGATAATATGATATTGAAAAGAGTATATTACATAAATAATTAAATGTGTATGAAATGAAATGACTCGTGAACTCTATTTAACATCAAGAACCCATGTAACTTGGTATCCATGTGTATATACAAATTTGAAGGTGATTATATATGGTAGTACATAAATATATGAAAGAGTGGAGACACGGTTAAGAGTTGTGTTGGATTTGGTAATGCCTTTATGTACCAAGGGGTGATCTATGTTTCATGCCAAATAATACGGAATCAAGTAGCCTTACATACCTCATTGTATGACCTCGTTACTATGTTGGAGTGACTGCTTTTCCCTTAAATATTTATCTACAGTATACTAGGCAATAAGACTAGTATTAGCAGTGAAAAAATTACTTTTTGGTAGCCCAATACCATAGAAACTAACATCCGGGTAGCAAATGTTTAATTAGCAACGCGAAGATGTTTCTTCACCCTTTTCACTTATAATCGTATTTTCTAACAATAATTCTTATGTACATGTCATGTATATCTTATTTTAGACCCTTACTAGTCTTACAGCAGCCAACAAGACACAACACATAACAAGTCTTCACAACATACAAACAGGCG
>JAOTQJ010137616.1:0-41018 GCA_025642045.1 Solanum sejunctum | reverse complement strand
ATATAAATAGGTTGAGTATCTGGAAGGAGGTATATATCAAAATCTATTGCCTTTTGAGAGAAAAACCAAAAAGCTCATTGGAAAAGACATCAAGAAACTAATTAACCACCGGAACTGACTTAATAGGAGGGACCTTGGACTCAATATCTCTAAACCTCACATGATGATAGAGGCACCCCTTAAAAATCAACTTTTGGGATTTAAGACAAGAAATGAATCTATGCTTGACCACCACGTAACCTCTCTCCCACTCAAAGACGGGTTCATTAGAGAATTGGAATTTAACACTATGGGTTCTACAATCAATAAAGCACAAAGTGCATGCAACCAATCCATCCTAAGAATGACATCAAAATCCACCATATCTAATTCATCACAAAGCAAGATTTTATGCAAAATGAATATAGGACAATTTTTATAGACTCTTTTTGCAATAATGGGCTAACCAACGAGGGTAGACACTTTATAAGGTTGACACAACAATTAGGAACTAACATGAAGCTTTTTGGCAATAAAAGGATTAATAAAAGAAAGAGTGGCGCCCGCATCTACCAATGCATACACATCAAAATAAAAAACCTTTAACATGCTGGTGATGATATCAGGCACATCATTTATGTCTTGTCTCTGTTGAAGAACATAGAACCTATTTTGCCTTTGGGCACCCCCTTGTTGACCTTCTCTTTCCCTTGGATCCATATTTCCATCTTGGCCTTGTGGATGACTATCTCTACCTTTGTTTTATGCATGAGGGAAATCAATCACCTTATGACCCACTTCACCACAACCAAAGCAAGAATTTGAGTTTCTCATGCATGCCCATTATGGTTCCTACCACATCTTTGGCATATAGGGTTAGGCACCCCACCACTACCTTAAACCCCTTTTGGTTGTCATTAGTAAACCATCTATTTGGAGCATTGAAAGACCCTTAGACCTTGGAACTTTTGGCCTTAAGGAAACTATCTACCCTTGGGAGTTTGGATTCCACCTTCAAAACGGGCCCTCTTAGCCTCACCACTTCTTCTCTTTCTAAGATTTTCCCCTTTAGTTATTCAGCATATGTCATGAGGCAGGACAAATCTATATCATCTACTAGCATGGCAGTTCGACACTCCTCATTAATAAAGTCGGACACACCAGACACAAATTTGTTCATCCTTGATCTTGGCTTGGCAAATAAATTGTGGGACATACTTGGAGAGTTTGTTGAACTTGAGGGCATACTCCCCCACACTCATAGACCCTTGCTTAAGGTTAATAAATATTTAGCATCCCGTAGCTCGATAAGAAAGAACCCATTGAGAAACGCCGCTTTGAACTCTTCCCAAAGGATAACATTATCATTCCCCTTCTCCATCTTCCATTGAGTGAACCAAATTTGAGCCACCCCTTAGAGTTGGTAGGCCACCAACTTTTCTTTCTCCTCTGAGTTAACCCCCATAATGGACAACACCTTATTCACCTCATCAATGAATTCTTGGGGATCCTCATGTACCTTGGATCCATGGATCTTTGGTGGGTTTATTCTAGTAAAATCCATCATCCTTGAGGCTGGAGTAGAAGCATTGGGGGCTTGGGACCCTTTGTTCAATTGACTTGTCATTGCATGGACCATCATAGTGATAGCCTCTCAAAACTTATCATGGGCCACTCCCCATCTTGAGGAGCTTGAGGAATGGGAGGGGCTAGTTGCTCCTCAGGTAAATAGGCTCTTCTTCCTCTTGGGATCAACATGATCTAGAATACCAATGAACACTCATTAGGGGAAAAACTTACCTTAACATCTATAGCATGACATAGACTATGAAGAAGTGAAATATTTCCTAAAATGCCTGATAGCTTCTTACTCATAGTTGTGGTACACTTCACAAACATGAATAAGACACTAATTGATGCGGTGTGGACTATTAACAATGTAGTGCTCTAATACCAAGTTTTTCATGACCCAAGCCTAGGGCCTAGATATAACACGGCGAATGAAAAACCCAATAAAACCCCAAGCAAGCCTCTTAGCATATCAATGATACATCTTTGGTCGAAGAAGCAAAATATCAACAACAAGAGACATAAATAAGGGAAAATGGGACTAAGGGAAGTATTTGATAATCATAACACATTCGAGAGTTAAGCTCAAAACATAAGTACATTAATTGTTCCAACAACACCTCTAAACATAGATTGGAGTGGGGGCCAAGATACTTTCTAGGCTCACCCTCATAGTCTCAACTGTTCAATAAATAAAATATCAAATAGTAAGAGTAGCATAGCTAGTATCCCCAGACTTGAGGACTCACAAAATCTTATCTTTTAGAATGCCAAAACTAGCCATTTGGAGGATGATCAAGAGGTGCTCCGGTTCCTACATGGTAGCATCATTTAGGCATAGAGTATGCGTTATTATGTTTGAATGTACTAAGTATGTAAGACGCAATGCAACAAGATATAAGGCAACATAGTGAAAATGCATAATTATAAGTAATGGATAAGTATAATATCAATATAGCATACATGATCAATGCTTGAAGTAAAACATGCTTGTAAGTCCTATAGTATGCAATTATAGAATACATGTGTAGGAAGAGACGATAACCAACATAGACCAAGCAAACTATCCCTTGAAATCCAGGGCATGTCACTCCCTTGGAAGGTGATTGAGGTATCTACCCCTCAATATGGTAGTACGAGCATGTCATCCCCCAACAAGCTGGTCAAGGTACCTACTCCTCAACTTGGTAGCATGGGCATGTCACCCCCGACAAGGTGGACCTATGAAACTCTAACATAGTGTGCAATGAAATTCATAATAAGTAAGACATATAAGTAAATCATATTTATATCATGCAATTTTGGGTAAAAGGAAGTTTAGGCACCATGGGTGAAAGGACCCAATTGTTGAAACACACATATCTTGACTTTGGAGAATTTCTTGATGAAGATGTTAATGGAGACTTGAAGCATGGATGAATTTCTTAAGATCCTGAAGAGATTTGGACACTTGAATTTTAAGATGAAATATTGTCTAAGTGGTTGAGAGGGTTTTGGTAAATGTCTTGAATGATATGAAGGTGAAATATGTCTAAGTATAGGTATTTTTATGTATGGGAAGGCTTAGGCCTAAGATCCAAAAGTATTAGACCAAAGTAAAAAAACTGCATGAAATAACACACTAGCGCGCCCTGGTCGGGGCATGCCTGCTCACTATTTTTGTTCACTTTGAAATTTCAAAATTTGCTATGGTTGCTCTAAAATCATGATTAGACCCGTTTCCCACTCCATTTGACCCTCTGATTAAGAATATGACATCAAATTTTTTATATCACACATGAATTTTGAGATATATAGAAATTACAATTCCAGGCACTTCTGAGGAAACATTTTCTGGAACTTTTGGGGGTCGTCTCACTTAGGATTTAGACATTGCACCATTACCACCTTGGAATAGCTAATCGCTTATTAGGATCATTAGAATACCCTTGGTCTTGAAACTTGTATCCTTGAGGAAACCGGCCACTGTTAGAACCTTGGAAACCACCTTTAAATTGAGACCTCTTGGACTCCCCACTTCTTCTCTTTCTAAGATTTTCTCCCTCTAGTTGTTCGGCATAGATCCTGAGCCGAGACAAATCCATATTACTCACTCGTATGGAAGAACAAAACTCTTCATTAACCAAGTTAGACACTTTCGACATAAATTTCTTCATTCTAGCTCTAGGGTCAGCCACCAAATACGGAGCATACTTGGAAAGCTTGTTGAACTTGAGGGCATACTCCCTCATGCTAATGGAACCTTGCATGAGGTTCATAAACTCTATCATCTTAGAGTCTTTTATCTCCATAGGAATGAACCATTTGCTAAATATGGATTTGAAGTCCTCTTAAGAAATATCATCATCATGTCTCCTCTCCTATTTCCATTAAGTAAACCAAATTTGGACACACCTGTGAGTTGGTAGGCCATTAACTCCTCTTTCTCCTTTGAATTGACCCCAAATATAGACAGTATCTTATATACCTCGTCTATGAACTCTTGGGGATCCACATCCATCTTGGACCTATGGAACTCCGGTAGATTCATTCTTGTGAAATCCCTCACTCTTAAGGCTGGAGTGGGAGCATGAGGGGCTTTGGCCCCTTAGTTCATTTGGTTGGTCATAGCACGGGCCAACATTGTGATAACATCCCAAATTCATCATGGGCTTCCCCTTCATCTTGAGGAGCTTGAGGAGTGGGAGGGGCCAGTTGCTCCTCGGGAGTACGGGCTCTTCTTAGTCTTCCCCTTGGTATTAGCATGATCTAGAAGAACAAAGATCATTTGATTGGGGAAAGACCTTATATTATCACCTAAAGCATGATATAGACCATGAAGAAGTGAAACATTTTCTAAAATGCCTCATAGCCTCCTATTAATAAAATGATAGGGCTCTAATCGACATGGTGTATTAGATTTTTGAGGCCTATTAACAACCTAGTGCTCTGCTATCAAGTTTATCATGACCCAAGACTAGGGCCTAGACATGACACGACAAATGGGGAATACAAAGGGACCCCAAATAAGCCTTTTAGCATATCATTCACACATCCTTGGTCGAAGAAACAAAATAAGCATCCCAAGTGATAAAATAAAAAGGGAAGCGGGACTAAGTGCAATCTTTGATATTCACAAAAGGATGAAAGAGTTAAACTCATAGCATATACAAACCATAATATCCAACAAAACCTCTAATTTAGAATGGAGCGAGTGCCAAGATACTCCCCGGGCTCACCCTCATAGTAATAAGTATTTAACATAAGAAGGAGTCTCAGCATAACATGAAATAAGTAGATACCATCCTCAAAATTAAGGACTCACCAAAGCTTTCTTTGAGAATCAAGTAGTCATAGAGTGTGTGTTAGTATGGATGAATGTACTAAGTATGTGGGGTGAAATGCAACAATGACTTAAGCCAATATATTAAAAATGTATAATCAAGATCAATGGATATACAATCTCAATATGGCATGCATGATCAATGCTTGTAATAAAAGATGCTTGTAAATCATTCGTCTTGCATAATATATCATACACATGTGGAAGAGACCTTAACCATCATAGACCAAGCGAGCTACTACTTGGAATCCAAGGTATAACACCCTATCAGTAAGGTGATCGAGGCAAGTCACCCCCTCAACAAGGTGATTGAGGCATTTCACTCCCTCGATAAGGTGTAGTCTACTTTCCATGGTAAACCATACAATGAATAATCTGAGATATGTCACCCCCTCGTCAAGGTGATCGATGCATGTCACCCCTTCGACAAGGTATGGTATAACTAGATGGATCCACTAGAAAGACATAAGAGAGATCATATATAATATTATGGTGGCACATAGTTTAGATACTAAAGACTTTATATAAGGACCCCTTGAGTCGAGCCCCCATCTTAAGCCTTAATCGGTGCTAAGTCTAAGTCATAACTTTAATAATAACATGAATACTTGCAAGAGATATGACAACATGACATAAGTAGCTCTATCACATGCTTGACCTCTACTAGTGAGTTTAACTTGAACAAGGGTAAAATAATAATCATGCTTGATCTCTCACCAAGGCCCATATCTACCCACACCCCATAAAAAAGTTCTGTATCGTTCTCAATGCACCAAATCAAGAAAAAATAGAATAGTAGGGATCAAAAACATACCTCGGCTCCTTAGCACTTGTTTTGTGCTGCGTCTGGTCATCTCCCATCTACCGGGTAGTGTGCTCAGCAGTCGAACTCTATCCAGAGAGGCCAATACCCCTTACCCTATCGTGCATCTGGGTTAGCTTCATCTCTTCCTCTTGCCTCGATGTTCTCAAGGAAAACTCGAGCTTTTCATTCTCATCCTCATTATCCTCGGTGCGCTTTGCACGTATATTCATCTGAACAGGGTCCTCATCTGCATGGCTGCTTACTAAGGGATATCTGTAGAAGCTCTGTGGAGGCAAATAAATCAAATAGCAACTCCATATGTGTTGTCTCTGGTAGTGTCACAGGCATCACAAGTGAAGTTGTCATGTTATCCCTAAGATTCTCAATCTCCTTCTAGATAGCTGACAAATCTAAATGCCAAGCCTCGGCTAAACTTTTCTAAACCCGAGGCCTCAAAGGCATCGATATAGCCATCCACTCTAAAAATACACTCTTGAATAGTAGAGATGGTTAACGCCCTACACCACTCCTCTGAGTCCACAACAGTCTGTCGGACCCATGGTCTAAGCTACTAAGTAAGTTGAGACAACTGGGCCTCAATATGTGATAAACGCTGCGCCATTGCCTGAATAGAGACAACGATCACATAAACCACGACCAATATAGAAGTCTGTGAAGTGTTGGCCTCTAGTATAGGAGCAGCTATAGTAGGAAACCTCTCAATATCGACTTTCTCAGGCTGCTGGGGTCTCTCCTCAGTAGTTGCAACAATAGTAATAGTGGTAGCTATCGACGAACTCTCAAATGGTGGCTTCAGAGTGAATGATCATGCCCAATAGTATCTCTTACTTTAAGGATAAAGTCTTCATTGTCAAATATAAAACTAACCATAGGTTAGGGTCAAATCCCAAGGGAATATGGGTTCTACCACATTGATTCACTGAAAATAATTTCAAGCATCAAAAAACTCTATTCTCAATAAAAGGGGGGTTTGTAATGAGATGTAGTAGAGTAAAACTATAGTACTAAAGCAAAGAGACAATCAAATTGGAGAGCAACTTGGAAAATTATGTTCCCCATGATTCACTAACTGAAGCATCCCATATAACATAATCTAAAATTAGGACATTGCATGCAGGATGGTAACTTAAGTTCTTCCAGCCCTTATGCAAAGGTGAAGGTCAAATTTCACTATTACGCTTGGCCGGCCACCTTAGTGTGCCAAACTAAATGTTACCTATTGTACCGACAGCCTCTTCTTCGCGAGTTTAGTTGATTAGATAAGAACACATCAATTAAAATTCTATCAACCATTTCCTTTTCCTATTCATCACTACCTTGATCGGGAGCATAACACTAGGTGGGGTTTAATGTTGGCCACCATTAAACAATAAGCAAAAAGAAGGAAAATAGATAATACATACAAAAACCAAACTCAAGAAGTGTAAATAATTTAAGTTATTAAGCTAGCTACTCATGGTTCCCACAACACCCAAGTTGTGGGAGTTTAGCTACTCATGACTTGGACAAGAAAGCAAACAATGAATGAAACATACATAGTTAATAAATTATCCAAGAAGAATGAAGAACAATAAAACCACCTTTGGATTTTAATTCACAAGCTTCAATGATGAAATTAAATTCCAAGTGATTTCAATCTCCCAATTTGAGTCTCAAAATGAAAGCCCTAAAATTCTACTCTAAAACCCTACAATATTCTAAGAACTAGGAGCATCTCTCTCTAAAAATCTCTAAAAACTATAGAATCTCCTTCTAAAACCCTAACATATACTATTTATATAGTCCTTAAAATAATTAGAAAATTCATGTCGGCAGCTGCTAAGGCTCATAGCTATGGCTTGTAGGGTAACCTATTAACTGTAATTAGGCTTTCTTTGTCAGCACTTGGCATTGTGAACTTAGTTACTATGTTTCATACCTACGAGTCATAGTATGGTCTACGACTCCTAGTACTTTCTCATTGTCCATGCTTTCTGTTCTTAGTCCACTTTTCATTAACACTATTATTTGCTATGAGGCCCCCTTTATGAGTCATATTGAGGGCTACGACCTGTACCCTGAGAGTGTACAGCTGAACTTCAAATTCTTAGATTTTGGTTTTGGAAACTATTAACTGCTACTATCATTCCCTACGACTTGTAGTATGGGTATGACTTGTAGTGGGTCTCATAGATTTTCAAAAATCGACAAAATCTGCAATTTTTTCCAAAATTAGGCCAACCTATTTTTTCCGCAAAAACACATAAAAACCATAAAACGTCACATTGAGAACACACAAAACCCCTTGTTTTAGGTACCAAATATGTTGTATTTTGATAGCACATCAACACCCTCAACTTAGAATTATCTCTTATCCTCAAGCGGTGACTCTATCTAGATAGATAATAAGCAATACATAGCAATCAACTTACTAGCATATACCTTACTCAATTTCAACTCAGGTACCCATACTATAATTTTCAAAAGATGATCATGTAGCTACTAAAGAAACCATAACATATTAATGAATTTGACAATCTAACTATGACAAATTAAAGAGTATCAACAATCCACAATCACTGAACAAGTCAAATGCTAACCATGTAATGCAAATGCCCTAAAGAAACGAAGTCCCCCTTTTCACTCAATATGCCTTCAAAGTTGTTTAAGGGACTGTGCAAGCATACTCACTCTCATAAATATCATTCATGTATGACCATCAATACCATAATCTTTCCCATATACTCACATCCCAAATTGTTGATTGATTGGATTAGGATCACTTTAGGACTTCATAGGCTTGTAACATAGGTACATGTGGCTTTAGTGTGGCATTTTGGGAAAATAGTAACTAAAGGCCAACCTTGAACTATGCTTTTCAACACTTTCACCTTAATAACTCATCTATTCTTAACATGCTCTCCCTTAGTCCTTATTTTCAAGCTTTTCGGGTATTTTCTCTTCTTTTTTTTTCAGTTTGTGCCTTACATTCAAACTCATTTTGATTTCTTTTACTAGTTCTAAGGCATATTTTTCTCTTTTTCTCTTACCCAGTACATGACTTTCTATTTTTTCTTTTAATCCCAACTCCTTACCTCATTTTTGCTATTATACCACAACATAGGCCACCCTCAACTAAAGCTTTTAGCGTGAGGTGAAGTGCATAATATCCAATCCCCGAACCAAGGTCACCTTTGGTAGCCGCCCTCAACTTAAGCTTTTTGCCTCAATCAACGTTCATAATGTTCAAGGATAGACAAGTCCAATATCTAGGTATTTCACTAGATAAGGTTAGGCTAGCTAGGTATTAAGAAAGAAAAGGTACATGTAAGGCTCAAAAATTTTGGAACAAGGGATAAACTCTTTCATTTGGTGGGTCATTTAGGGAAAAATGGACTAATTCAAAGAACAAGGGCCTAAGATCCCTTCCTAATCCATCCAATATCTAGTCTAACTCAAAGTAATAGGGCAAGTTCTGAATTAGTACACAATGCATGAATACAACAACATTATCTCACACACACATGGCATTGCATACGTAGCCAACATAGACTCACAATCATGCTTCAAGTATCAACTAGCCTTTAGTTAGTCAAAACAAACATTGCCAAACCATCCAAACATACATGATCACAAAATAACAACTAATCAACCGAAATTTTCAAGGGTACCAATTTTCGCAAAAGTTCTCATAAACAATCAAAACAATGAACTTGCCAAAAGTTTAATCACCATATACCACAATATTATCTACAACTTCTAAAACGTACTAGTCCAACATAAAAATAAAAATCCACAAGGAAAAATAACATGGGCAAGAAAATCTTGGGATATCAAAAACTAGGATAGTTATGGACTAAAGGCTGCTCAGACTTCACCCTAGACTATAACTACCCACACCCCAGTTAAAATAAGTACTTTGTCCTCAAATGTACAAGGCAAAAGACAAACGCAATAAGAATAGGGGGTCAAAAGTCAAACATCAAATGGTGGCTAAGCACCGGTCTCTGGATGTCAATGAGTATCTCTTTTCTGCAAGGTAGTTTGTGCTGCAGCCATGCTAATGATCCAACGCCCTGGACTTTCTCAAGCTCCTAAGCTTTCCTCAGCTTCATTTTCTCTCTCGATGTCTTTAGGATGAACTCCGTGATCTTCTCATCCATCTCCTTATCGGAGCTCCTTTGCCATTTGTGTCCCTCCTCTGCGTTAGTCTCCTCCATAGGTATCTTCTTGAGAGCACGCGGTGGATCCTCCTTAGACATGTCAAAATGCAACTCATCAATAAGTGTAGTCTCAGGAACTAGGATTAGACCCACCGATGATGTAATTAAGTAAGCCTTGAATTTTATCAACTCTTGACGAATGATTGACAACTCTGCAGGCTGAGCCTCAGCAAGTCTCTTCTGAACTCTCGCCTCGAAGGTATTAACTCAGGCATTTATTGTAGCAATCCTTTAATCAACAACTGAAGTGGTGAACACCTTGCATCTATCCTTCAATATGGCAAAATCTATCATGTGAGCTGAGCTAACTGAGCCTCAAACCGTGATAATCTCTGAGCCATGGCTTGAACAGCAATAACAGACATAATGTATGTATCAAGAGTCAATGATGTAGATGTCTTTGGTATACATCTGGCTATAGTAGGACCCATCTCAATATCGTCATGCTGCTTTAGTCCGTCAGAAGTAGTGGCTGCAACTGTAATAGTAATGGTGATAGTGCTTGAACCCTCGGCAGGTGGCTCTAGAATGAAATACTTGGGCATAGGAGGAGGTACTACACACTAAAATGCCATCGGGTTCTTATTAGCCTTTATTAGGCTAGGATCCATGGTGTGGAGGGCCTGAACATATGGATCTAGATGAACTAAAACTCACACCTATGTATCTATGCATAACCTGTGGATCAACACTAGGAATGACATACATGTGGATCTCTGGAATGTCAACTCATGGATCTATTCAGCTATCAGGCGGACCTAATAAATAGCATAGCCAACTAAGATGCTGGCTAGTAGAACCGTTTGCTCCAACATAATGATGTTAGCTGTGAAAGTGGGTCGGATGTGAGACCTGATGATGGCCCACTAAAACTTGGCGGGAAAGGAGAGGGAGGACTTCATTATAGACTGTGAATGTTCAGTGACCCATGTAGGCTCTGGACTATCCACCCACCTCAAGAGCTCTGTCTGCTGGTCCACACTTTTAGAAATGACAGCGTATTTGATGTAGTGAATCCACCGATCATACTTAACTGTAGACTCTAGTGCTTTGTAAGTAGTCCCAAACTGTATATGGTGAATCATCTCCTCTAAGATGTTGACCCATCAGCCTCTAACCAAGACCTCTCTCAACGAGGGATGATCGAGAGCCTTTTTCACCTTGGGAAAATCTCGTAGAATAATAGCGGCATAGGCTACATAAAACTCCCACACTAGGAGCGGGGAATATTTGTCCAACTTTTCTGTCAACCACCTAAGCCCATGTCACTCTATCTTAGCCTCTAATGTTGGGACATGGCTCAGGACTATGTCTACCAACCTGGGCTCCTCATAAAACAATCTCACCGGCTTCCCCTACATTTTAAGCTCCAACCCCTATCTATAAATGGCCTCCATACCCTTGATACCCCATCGATGATGTTGAGGATCTGTATCAGAAATGGATAGGGAAATTGAAAACTGGACTGCTCCTCCATCATGTGGTTTATCCTTCGATCAAACCCATCATCACTACCTTCCTCATCAGACTAGGAGATACTCTCCATCTGCATCGGGGTCTGAGAAGCCCTAGCTCTCATCTGAGGCACCTTTGCCTTAGGTTCAATCTGGATATTGTGGACCATGTTTGAACCATCAGATTGCTTATACGCCAAATCTTCATCAAGAAGTCTCTAGTTAAAAGCCTTGACAGCTGCATTCTTATCTTTGGGAGCCATTATGCCAGAAATCATAAAAAAACCACAATTAGCCCTACACACACATCAATAAAAGAAAGCAAAAGCAAAAGCAAAATACAAAAAATTCAACACTGCATCAGTTTCAGCTGACAGGTATGAGACCCTGGTATGACTCATAGTGGAGACTACAAGTCGTACTGTGGCATCGTAGTCCATAGGTGCTTCACAAATTTAGAAACAGAAACTAGGTATGAGACACAGTTATCACTTTAAGATCGACTATGGGTCATAGATAGGCCTTGTACCAGAGTTCAGTTTGCAAAATTCAACACAAACATAAGTCCACGAGACCCCACTACGGTTCATAGATGGGACTATGGCTCATAGATGGGTCTCGTATGGTAAATGTTCAAGGTCCTATGGTCAATGTTATTCCCTAAGAGAGACAACTACGACTAGTATACCCTTCTAAAAGTCGTAGGAGGTTCTCATAGTAGAGAACAACAAGTACCTGAAGTACCTATCATTTCAACACATGGACTTCAAACTAAATCAAGGCATGAAAGAAGCATCGAAGCAAACCCATTTTGTCTATAGGTCAAGAACAAAATACCCAATACCCAAGCATGACATTAAAATCAAGAATCTATCCCATCATCAACATCCTACCAAAAAATAAACCACCAAATATCATTCCCCTACTTTATCTATAGTGCAACTATGCAATAGTCCCTAAATCATACCAATGAACTCAAGCACTCACATTTTGAACAACACTCAGGGAACAAATCAACAAACACATTATACATTCATTGATTCAAGAGTTTCACCTCATCAATACAACCCTCCTCATAATCATAATATGATCACATTACAAATCGCTTAATCTAAGTATGATTTCCTTGATTAAATACATCACGAAATAGTATGATCATCAAGCAAACCAACACAACCAAGGCACTTAACAGAGCGTTTGTAAAATTGCATTCAATCGACACAACCCTAATTCTATCTCAAATATACCCCATCTACAAATGATATGCCCTAATCATAGCATCACATATTTAATCATTTTAAAACAAAATCACTGTGAGAGAAAAAATGAACAAAGGGACATACCATAGGAAGTCGGGTCTACTGATGTGATGTCAAAATACAACACATTTGATGCCTAAAAAAAGGATTTTGGAAGTTCATAAAGGGGTTTTTCTATGGTTTTTGTGTGTTTTATGTTTGTTTTTGTAGAAAAATAAGTTGGTCTGATTTTTGGGAGAAGTAGTAGTTTTTGTTGAATTTGAAGATCTATGAGCCTCACTACAAGTCGTAGTCCAAGCTACGAATCGTAGGAGCTAGTCATAGTGATTAACAACTTCCTAATATCAAAATCTAAAGAATTAAAGTGAGCCATATGAGCCCATGGTACGAGTGATAGACTAGACCATGACTCATAGTATGGATCATAGCAGCTAAATCTAAAATGACAAGTGCTGACTACGAAAGCCCAATTACAACTTGTAGGTCACCCTATGAGTGATACTTAAGAACCGTAATTACTGTAGACCAACTTTATTATTTATTTTTAGGTCCTTTTTGTAAATAATATAAATAGTTTAAGTTAGGGTTTTAAAAGACATTTTTATCATAGAGACTATTATTGAGATCAGATTGTAGAGATTCTTGAAAATATTTTAGATCAAAGGCCGTAATAGCCTTGTTCTAAGGACGATGTGAACAAGGGGAATTAAGAGAAAGGGGAGCTCTATTCTCTTGGTTTGAGTTCCATAGTTTCTAGGATATAGAGCTTTTTTCTAGGGTTTAGTGTAGACATTTAGGGTTTGACTTTGAAGACCCAATTTGGGTATTTGAAATCATTGGTAATCAAACTCCACTCTTCAAGCTTGTGATTTCAACATCAAGGTAGTTTTTGTTGTTAATGTTATTTTGGTAATTTCTCAACCATATTTATTCTATTCATTGTTTGTAATTTTGCCCTAGCTATGAGTAGCTAAACTCCTATAACTTGGGGTTGTGAGAACCATAGGTAGCTAGCTTCTAATAACCCAGATTATTTGCATTTCTTTGATAGGGTATTTGCATATTTTATCCATTTTCCTCTGAAATGCTTGTTGTATGGTGGTGGCAAACACCAAATCCCGTCTAGCATCATGATCCAGACCAAGGTAGTGATGAATAGGAAAAGAAAAGGGGTGATAGGATCTGATTGATGTGTTCTTGTCTAACCAACCAAACCCGACCAAGGATAGGTTGACTGAGATAATGGGTAATGGTTAGTTGGCACACCATGGTTGCTGACCAAGCACCATGGTGAAATTTGACCTTTACCTTTACAAGAGGGCTGGAAGAACCTAAGTTACCATCCTGCATGCAATGTCTCAATTAGGGTTATGTTATCCATGGTATTTAAGTTAGTGAATCATGGGGAACACATTTCCCAAGTTGCTCCTCAAATTGATTGTCTCTTAATGATTATCAGTATAGTTTTTGTAGTTACTTTATTCCAATGTCACAACCCAAGCTAGGACTTAGATGTGACACAATGCAAGGGGAACTCGAAGGGACTCCAAGCAAGCCTCTTAGCACATCATTACACATCCTTTATCGCAGAAGCAATAAAATAATAATAGAATAGTAGTAGAAGGGATAACTAAGGCTAAGGGACATCATTCATATGATAACAACAAGAGTAAAGAGAGAGAGAGAGAGAGTCAAATCTCATAACATTACACATGACTTGTCCAACACCACCTCTACTACATAGATAAGAGCGGGGACCAGGGCAAGCAACAGAGCTCGCCCTCATAGTTAACATTTATATATGAAAAGGTAGTCTTAGAATATAGCATGAGGCAATAATCAATGTCCCTGGAATGGAGGACTCACCAACAAGCTTGAGTGATGTCATACTAGCCGTGTGGATAGAGATGCTCAAGTAGGACTCCGGTTCCTACATGGTGACATCATGTAGTTATAAATTATGTGTTAGTACATTTGAATGTACTAAGTATGTAGAATGCAATGCAACAATAAATAAGCAACATAATTGAAATACAGAACATAGGCAATGAATAAGCGTAAAGCAATATGGCATGCGTAAAAGATACTATGTAGTAAATTATGCTTATATGGAACATCATACATATGTAAGAAGAGACCTCTATCATATTGGTGGATCGTCGCACCCTCCCACCCTTGGTAATTAAGGTACAAACCTCATGAATTTGTTGGTGGATCATTGAACCCTACCACCCTTGGTCACCAAGGTACAAACACCCCGACGTGGTTATAAAGGTACAAACCCCTCGACAAGGTTGGAGGATCATTGCACTCTACTACCCATGGTGACCAGGTACAAAATTCCCTAACATGGTTATCAAGGTACAAACTCCTCAACATGGTTATCAAGGTAGAAACCCATTGACATGGTTACCCAACACGCAACCCCTAATTGGGGGATGGTCACATTCTAATACCATATAGTAGAAAATCATGTACATATATTTATTTCATCATCATATAGTCACTTATCTCATATGACATGCATTGGGCCTTCAATTCCTCAAGAAAACCATAATCGGATATTTTATCAAACTATTGGCTGGTGTGTAGTGCTAGTGTAAAACCATGCAATTCAAGATCATTATCACACTAGAAAATTCAGTGTAAAACCATCAATAGATACCTGGTAACACCCTCAAGTAATATACATCAAAGCATTTGATCAAATCTCATATTCGATCTTAGATTCATAGCTCAAAATATGCTAAAACTATCACAATTTCATGAAACTCCAACATAGTGTGCAATGAAATTCATAATACATCAGAACCATGAGTAAATCAAATTTAAGTAAGCAATATAGTGTAAAGAAAGGTTGGGCATCATGGGTGAAAGGAACCCATGAAAAAGACCAACATACCTTAGCTTTGGAGAATAGCTTGATAAAGATTGGAGGTGGAGACTTGAAGCTTGAATGAGAACCTTAATAGCGAGATGAGTTTGAGACTTGAAATTAGGAGTGAAACATTTGGCAAAGTGTTTGAATGAGTATTGGGAAATGTTTTGGATGGTATTAAAGTGAAATATTGCTAAGTGTAGGTATTTTCATGTTTGGGGACACTTAGGCCCAAGAACTAAAATCCTTGGACTAAACTTGAAAAACTACACAACTTTATACTAAGGCACGCCCTTGGCGCGTCATGCCAGGGGCGCGAAAACCTCACTGGAATTTCATTTTTGGGAAAACTGAAATTGCGATTCGTTTATTCTAAAATAGGAGTTAGACCCATTTCTTACTCAATTTGACCCTCTGAACAAGAATATGAAGTTGGATTTTTGCAATCACGCATAGATTTTGAGGTATATAGAAATTATGATTTTGGGCACTTTTGAGGCATATTTTCAAGTACTTTCGGGGTCATTTCAATATCTCCCTTTGGGAACATTCGTCCTCGAATTTCAAAGAAATGTATATGACAGATGCAGACATGATAATTTCAGCCAACATAAGGATGCAATAATGCACTTAAATATCATTTCAGAAATCTCAACATAAGAGTAAATCATCATGAACTTGTCAATTTAAACATGAATATATGCAAATACCATGGTCTAAACTTAGACTTGAAATCACATAGGGGACTTGGATTGATACCTTAGGCTTGATAGAGTAGAAAAGATAAGATATCACTTTCTTATATCCACTTCGGCCTCCAAAGTAGCACTTTCAACTTGTTGATTTCTCCATAGTACCTTAACAAAAGCCACATCCTTGTTCGTAACCCCTTCACTTGTCTATCCAAAATCTGTATAGAAACCTCTTTATATGTCAAATTGTCTTCAAAAATAGCTACAACATCAAGGGGAACAATAGCATTATGGTCTTCCACACATTTTCTCATCATGGACACATGAAAGACTGGATGAACCAAATCCATCTCACTAGGCAATTCTAACTCATAAACTACCTCCAATTCTCCTCATTACCCTATAAGGATCCATATATTATGGACTCAACTTGCCCTTCTTACCAAAACGAACCACACCCTTTATGGGTGACACCTTCAAATAAACCCAATCACTAACTTTGAATTCAACGTCCTTTCTCCTCACATCGACATAGGACTTTTGGCGACTTTGGGCCGACTTCAACCTTTTCCTAATTATCATAACCTTCTCAAGAGCCCCTATAACCAGATCTATTCCCAATAAAGCCGCCTCACCAACCTCAAACCACCCAACTGGTGATCTACAAGGTCTACCATGGAGGGCTTTAAAAGGAGCCATAACGATGCTAGAATGACAATTATTGTTATATGCAAACTCAATCAATGACAGATGGTCATCACAACTATGCTTAAGCTCCAATACACACACCCTAAGCATATCCTCAAGGGTTTGAATTCTGCTTGGCTATCCATTTGAGGGTGGAAGGTCGTATTAAATTTAGCCTTTGTACCAAGACCCCTTTGGAATGTCCTCCAAAAATGTGAAGTAAATTGAGCTCCACAATACGATATGATAGATAAAGGAACCCTATGAAATCTCACCAAGTCATTAATATACAACCTAGTATACTCTTCAGCCCCAAATGTGGTCCTAAATGATAAAAAGTAAGTTGATTTCATCATACTATCAACCACAACCCAAATGGAATCAAAACCCTTCCTAGTCTTGGCCAACACAACTACAAAGTGCATATTAATCTCTTTCCACTTCCAAGTAAGAACCTCTATGTCTTGGGTTATGCCACCCGGCCTTTGATGTTCGACTTTGACTTATTGGAAACTATGCCAATCGGATACATATTTGGCAATGTCTTTCTTCATGCCTCCTCATCAACACAACTCTCTCAAATCTCTATACATCTTAGTAGAACCGGGGTGAATAGAATAGGGAGAACCATGAGCCTCATCAAGAATCCTCTCTCTCAAGCCATTAAGACAAGGCACACACAACCTTTCTTGGTACCTAAGGGTACCATCTCCCCCTTGGGAGAAAACCTTTAACTTCCCATCACTAACCAAGGCCTTCAATTTTAACAAGAAGGGATCAAGATCTTGCTTTGATTTCACCTCCTCAACCAATAAAGATTTAAAACCTTCAACAACAACAACACCACCATTGTCGACCTCTTCCAACCTAACTCCCTATCTAGCCAACCGATGGACCTCCCTATCCACCTCCTTATCACCACCATCAACAAGAACTAGGCTACCCACAGACACCCTACTTAAAGCATCCACCAAATCATTAGCCTTAGTTGGATGATAATGCACATTCGTATCATATTCCTTACGAAGTTCTAACCATCTCCATTACCTCAAGTTAAGATCCTTTTGAGTAAAGACATATTAGACTCTTATGATTGGTGAGCACATCAACATACACTCCAAGCAAATAATGACACCAAATCTTTAATGAAAAAACCACGGTGAGCAATTCAAGATCATGAGTAGGATGATTCTTTTCATGCACTTTGAGTTTACTAGACGCATAGGCTATCACCTTACCATTTTGCATATGACACAACCCAAATCAACTTTAGAAGCATCACTATACATAACAAATCTTTTTAGGCCTTCCAATAGTGATAAAATAGGAGCGGACACAAGCTTATCTCTCAAATTTTGGAAGCTCTTCTCACATTCATCGGTCCACACAGACTTAGCCCTTTGTTGAGTCAATTTAGTCATAAGAGAAGCAATAGAAGAGAACCTATTCACAAACCTCCAAAAGTAACCTACTAAGCCCAAGAAGCTCCTAATATCCTATAGGGTCAATGGTTTAGGCTAATTTCTAATCACATCCTTCTTTTCCACCTTAATACCATCCCCCGCCACCACATGACCTAGGAAGAAAACTTCCTTCAACAAAAATTCATACTTCTCATATTTAGTATACAACTTCTCCTCCCTCAATCTTTGCAATACTACCCTCAAATGGGCTATATACTCCTTCTCACTATGAGAATAGATCAAAATGTCATTAATGAATACCACAACAAACGAATCAAGGTAGGTTTTGAAGACTTGATTCATAAGGTCCACAAAAAAAACTGGTGCATCGGTTAACCCAAAATACATCACAATAAACTCATAATATCCGTACCTAGTCTAGAAAGCTGTCTTAGGAATATCGTACTTGCTCACCTTTACTTGATGATACTCGGACCAAAGATGAATCTTAGAGAAATTTCTAGCCCCTTGGTATTGGTCAAACAAATCATCAATACTTGGAAGTGGATACCTATTCTTGATAGTGAGTCAATTAAATTGACGGTAGTCAATATACATTTTAAGAGACCCATCCTTCTTTTTCACAAACAACACCAGTGCACCTTAAGGTGATTGATTAGGCCTAATAAATCCTTTCTCCAACAAGTCCCTCAATTGTTCCTTCAACTCCTTCAACTCCGCTGGGGCCATAGGGTAAGGGAAAATAAAAATGGGTTGAGTATCGGGAAAGATATCTATACCAAAATCTATTTTCCTTTCAGGAGGAACACTGGGAACGTCATTTGAAAAGACATCAAGGAACTCATTTACAACCAAAACCGACTCTATAGGAAGGACCTTGGACTCCACATCCCTAACCCTCATAAGATGATAAAGACACCTCTAAGAGATCAACTTACGGGATTTAATGCAAGAGTGAACCTACCCTTGACCACCACATCATGACTTTCCCACCTGATAAGTGTGAAAGGAGCTTCCAAACATTGAAAGACAAGCTTGTGTCTGCTCCTATATAGTCATTACTAGATGGGCTTAAGGTATTTGTGTTGTATTATAATACTTCCTGAGTTCATTTGTGTTGTCTATTGATGCAAAATGGTAAGGTCATAGCTTATGCTTTTAGAAAACTCAAGGTATATAAAAGGAACTACCCAACCCATGATCTAAAGTTAGTAGTCATTGTGTTTCCATTAAAGATTTGGCATCACTATATGTATGGGGTGCATGTTGATATGTTTACAGAACACAAGAGCCTCCAATATGTCTTCACTCAAAAAGATCTCAACTTGAGGCAAAGAAGATAGTTAGAACTTTTTATAAAATATGATATAAGTATACATTACCATCCCGGTAAGGTAAATATTATGGCAGATGTTTTGAGTAGGGTGTCCATGGGTAGCCTAGATCATATTGATAGTGGTGATAAGAAAATGGCTAGGGAGGTGCATCAATTGGCTAGATTGGGGGTTAGGGTGGAAGAGATTGGTAATATTGGTGTTGTTGTCATTGATGAGTCTAAATTTTCATTGGATGATGAGGTGATAGAAAAACAAGATCTTGACTCCTCTTTGCTTGAATTGACGACCTTAGTGAAAGAGGGCAAAGTAGAGGTTTTCTCCCAAGGTGGAGATCGTGACCTTAGGTACCAAGGTAAGTTGTGTGTGCCTTGTGTTGATGATTTGAGGGAGAGAATCCTTGATGAGGCCCATAATTCTTCATATTCTATCCACCCTTGTCCACCAAAATATATAGAGATTTCAGGAATGTATATTGGTGGGAAGGCATGAAGAGGGACATTGACAAATTCATTTCTGGTTGCCATAGTTGTCAATAAGTCAAATCCTAACATCTAAGGCCGGGTGGCCTAACCCAAGGCATAGAGATTCCTACTTGAAAGTGGGAGGTAATTAATCTACATTTTGTGGTCGGGTTTCCCAAGACAAGAAAGGGCTTTAATTCTATTTGGTTTGTGGTTGATAGGATGATGAAATTGGCTCACTTTTTACCAATTAAGACTATACATGGGGCTAAAGAATATGCAAGATTGTACATCAATGAGTTAGTGAAGTTACACGAGGTTCCTTTGTCTATCATATCGAATTGTGGTGCATAATTTACTTCACACCTTTGGAGGTCTTTTTAAAGGGGTCTTTGTACAAAAGTTCACTTTATAACAACCTTTCACCCTCAAACAGATGACCAAGATGAAAGAACTATTAAAACACTTGAGGATATGCTTAGGGCTTGTGTATTGGGGCTTAAAGGTAGTTGGGAAAACCATCTTCCATTGATTGAGTTTGCCTACAACAATAGCTATCACTCTAGCATCGGTATGGCTCCTTTTGAGGCTCTTTATGGAAGATGTTGTAGATCCCTGATTGGTTGGTTTAAGGTTGAAAAGGTGGATTTATGGGATCAGATCTGGTTATGGTGCTACTAAGCAGGTTTAGATGATTAGAGAAAGGTTGAAAATAGCCCAAAGTCATCAAAAATCCTATGCCAATGTAAGATAAAGAGACCTTGAATTCAAAGTGGGTGATTGGGTCTATTTGAAAGTTCCTCCAATGATAGGTATGGATTATTTTGGTAAAAAAAAGGTCGTTGAGTCCAAGATATCTTTCAATAACATAGGTGATAAAGAGGGTTGACAAGGTAGCTTATGAGTTGAAGTTTCCTAGTGAAATGAATTTGGTTTATTCAGTGTTCTATGTCTCTATGTTTAAAAAATGTGTTGGTGATCCTAATGCTATAGTGCCACTTGATGTTGGGGGGAGGGGGGTTGTTGAGGATAACTTGACTTATGAGGAGGTTTCGGTTCAGATTTTGGATAGGCAAGTGAAGAGATTGAGGAACAAGGAGGTGGTATCCATTAATGTCGTTTGGAGGAAGCAACAAATCGAAAGTTCTACATAGGAGGCCGAAAAGGACATGCAAAAGTGGTATCCTTATATTTTCCACTCCACTCAAGCCTAAGGTACTAATTCTAAGTCCCTTGTGTAATTCCACTCCACTCAGCCCCTATGTCATTCATATGCCGTCATATTTAAGTTGGCAAGTTTATGATGATTTTACACTTATGTTGAGATTTTGAAAATGGTGTTTTAAATGTAATGTTGCATTCTTGTTGGGGCTGATTTGTTTACGATCACTATTATCATGTACGTTTCCTTTGTAATAGGGGGCGAATGTTCCCAAGGGTTAGATCTTGAAACGACCCCAAAAAGTGCCCGAAAATGTGCTTCGGAAGTACCCAGAATTTTAAATTCTATACATTTCAAAATTCATGCATGATATCAAAAATCTAACTTTATATTCTTGTTCAGGGGGTCAACATTAGAGAAAAAAGGGTCTAACCCTGATTTAAGAGCAAACGATTAGCTATTTCATTTTTTATAATTTTTCTTATCCTGAATCAATCCGTGATGGTGCCACAATGCACAGGTGTCACAGAAATGTATTAATTTTTCCAACATGATAGGTCCAGATCACAAAAAAGATGCAGAACTGTATATTTTATTGCTAGTGATTTTTATCTCAGTCCACGACTTTTGGCTCTTGGGCCTAAGTGTTCCCAAACATGTTTTTATCTATACTTAGCCATATTTCACCCTCATATCATCATAAAAATTTTCAAAACACTTAGACATATTTTTCATTCCCAAATTCAAGTCTCAAACCATCATCTGGAACTAAGGATTTCGTTCAAGCTTCATTCTTCCATTTTCAATCTTCATCAAGAGCTTCTTCATAGCTAAGGTATGTCAGTTTTAGCCATTGGGTTCTTTCACCTATGGTGCCCTAATCTCCTTTTTACTCAATTTTAATGATTTAAAGTTGATTTTTCAGTTGGGTTTACTAGTGTGAATATGTCTATGAACTATGTTAAAGCTATGTAAAGTTTTTCTGTTTTGCTACGTTTTGAGCTATAAATCTTGGATCTATTGTATGATTTGATAAGGGGTTTTGATGTATGTTGCTTGAGGGTATTGCAAGATTCTTATTGATGGTTTTATAATAGATTTTTATGCATGATTTCATCTCTATATTTCATGGTTTTATACTAGCATAACATACCATCTAAGTGTTTGATAAAATGTTCAGATGTCGTTTCTTGAGGAATTGAAGTTTCAAAGTATGAGATATGATATGATTGATGTTATGATGATAAAAAAAGCTTATGTATATGATATAATCTATATAAAGTATTGCATTAGACCATGCTCAATTCGGGGGGACTAAGAGTCCAGATAACCTAGATAAGGGTTCGTACTCAGCAACCTAGTAAGATGTTTGTACCTCACCACTAGGATGATGGGGTAGTATCATCATCAAAGTAAATGGGGGTTTGTACTCATCAACCTAGTGAGGGATTTGTACCTCACCACCTAAGTGATGAGGTGGCATCATCACCAACCTACCAAAACCTACCAAGGGGTTTGTACTTTGTAAAGCTAGATTGATCTTTTCTACACATATGATATCCTATATGAGCATGAGTTACTTAATTATGTTTTACATATGCATTGATGATACATGTCATATTATTATATTATACCTATTGCCTATTGTTATATATTTTAACTATGATGTCTATTTCTTGTTGCATTGCATCCTACATACTTAGTATATTCAAATATGCTAATGCATACTCTTGCCTACATGATATCACCATGTAGGAACTAGTGCTCAAGTTGATCATCCTCCTCTACATGGCTAGTTCGATACTACTTAAGCTTGTTGGTGAGTCCTCCACTTTGGGGACCATAGTTTATGTTGTCCTTATTATGTATTGAGACATTCTTCTTCATCTCTACTTTGACTATGAGGGTGAGCTTGGTTGCTTTGTCTTGGCCCCCACTCTTATCTAAGTATTAGAAGTATTTGTTATATATGTTATGTATCTATGTTAAGAGCCTTGACTCTGTTGTTCTTGATGTCTATGATATGAAAGTGTTCCCTTTTTCCCTATTCTTACTCTTTATGTCTTTTATTGCTTTCGCGACCAAGGATGTAATAATGTTCTAAGAGGTTGGCTTGGGGTGTCTTTGGGTCCCCCTTATGCTGTGTCACGTCTAGGCCCTAGTCTTTAATCGTGACATTTTCTTTTGTTGCTAGTAGGCTTTATGTGTGTTTCAGATTATTTTGTGGACTTTTGGTGTCTATTTCATCAGTAAGTCTATTGTTGCTAGAATGATCTATGGAAATTGTCAAGCGGTCATTTTGCATTTAGGTCTTGATTTATGGTTTTATTGGATTAGATAAGGTGGATTTTGATTATTATGCTTGGGATGGATTGATTGCATGTATGTTATATCTCCATTAATGGTAGAGCCCATAGAGTTAGATTCTAATTCCCTAATCACCCATCTTTGAGCGGTAGTGAAGGGGTAAGCCTCTCTCTTGTTTTCTGGTACAATTGATCTCCAAGGGATTGCATTATCATTTTGTAAGAGTTAGGGTTGTGGGATCTAAGTTATCTCTATCGAGTTGTTTCAGGTGACCAATGAGCTATTGAGTGTCCTTTTCGATATGTTGAATTTGGGGTACTGTCTTTTAGTTTGACTTATGCATCGATCATATATATAGGTATCATGAATAGGGACTTAAAACCCTACCTTGACATGTTTGTGGTAGTTCTTGGTGATGATGTGTTGATTGCTTATGGAAGTGGGGAGAGATTGTGAATAGTTTGAGGGTAATGTTGTAAATTCAGGTGAAGTAAGGTTGCTTGTTAATTATGGAAAGTGGAGACCTTTAGGTGGCAAGATGGTGGTTGGAGGAGTTCTTCGGTTGACTAGGTTGGGTGGGTTAAGAATGGTGGTGTAGTGGTTTTGATTGTTTCGAATATTCTATGGTTCAAGGGGGCTAGTTAAGTAAGGCCTTGATTTCGCCTATTTAGAGTTGGAAGTTTTGGGCGAAAGGATGGTAGAGTGGAGGTTGTCTCCCAAGGGGGAGATGGTGACATTTGGTACTAAGTGGCTTATGTGTGTTTAAAGTTGATTGAAAAAGATAGTTCCAAGAGTCGTTATTCCTTTCATTATTCCTTGTTTCTAGTAAGATTTGGTTATGTGGGTCTATTGGTGCTAGAAAGGATTATGAGGGTTGCTCCATGCTCTTATTGCATAAAGTCTTGTCTTGTAATCTTGGTTGAATTTGGTTTGATGGATTGGAGGTTTTGAGGTGGTTTATGGTACCTAGTGGGCTATGTGTGATTAAGGTTGACAAATGAGCTTAGGGTTGTGAGTCCTTACAGAATGTAGGGGGAGGTTGTGAAGTTGCATAAGGGTGGAATGACCTACGAATATGGTTATGGTTTGTACGGTTCTTCAGCATTTAGGTTAAGGGGTGCATTGATGACTTTAGTGTCAACGAACTCTTTGGGGTTGTGGGTGTTATAGAGGATAAGTTAACTTAGGAGAAGGTCCCGATGAAGGTATTGGATGAAAGGGTGGAAAGTTGATTAAAAGGATGTGGTGTTCGTTAAGGCTCTTCAAAAAGTTCATCAAGTCAAAAGTGTCTCTTGAGGAAAAGGCATGGACAAACAATATTTGTATCTCTCTCATTCTATTCAAGCTTATGATAACATGTCAAGTACATTCGTTATTCTAAGCCTTATGTTTCATCCCCTATGTCATTTGCATGTATCCATGTTTTGGTTAATGATTTCATGATGATTTTTGACACATGTTGGTATTTTTAGAATAGTGTTTTAAATGTATTGCTGCATTCTTATTGGGGATGATTTCTCCAGGATTACACTTCTCATATATGTTTCTTTGACATTTGGGGATGAATATTCCCAAGGGGGAGATATTGTAACGACCCCAAAAAGTGCCCAAAAATGTGCCTCGGAAATGCCAGGTATTGTAATTTCTATATATCTCAAAATCAATGCATGATATCAATTATCCAACTTTATTTTCTTGTTCAGAGGGTCAAATTTATGGGAAAAGGGTCTAACCCCAATTTTAAAGTGCATAATTCACAATTTCACATTTTGAGGTGTCAATTTCCAGAGGAGTTAGCATGTTACAAGCATGACACACCTCAGTGATTTTTTTGTTCAGTTTTTCAAGTTCGGTCCAAGACTTTTTGGTCTTTGTCCTAAGCGTTCCCAAATGTGAAAATACCTATACTTAGCCATATTTTTCCCCCTTATATCAGTCTAAACATTTTCCAATACTCACTCAAACACTTAGCCAACATTTCATCTCCTAAACTCAAGTCTCAAAACTCATCCGGAGCTAAGGATTTCCTCTCAAACTTCAAGTCTGTATCTCCAATCTTCTTTAAGAATTCTCCAAAGGCTAAGGTATATGGTTTTCTTTCATTGGTTCCTTTCACCTATGATGCCTAAGCTTCCTTTTGTTAAAATTGCATGATTTAAAATGGATTTACTAATGGGTCTTACTTATTGTGAAATTAATTGCACACTATGTTGGAATCTATGAAATTGTGACTATTTTACTATGTTTTGGGCTATGAATCTAAGATCTAATGTGAGATTGGATGAAGAGTTTTGATATATATTGCTTGAGGGTATTACCAAGTATCTATTGATGGTTTTACATTGAAGTCTCTATCATAATTACACTCTTGAATTGCATGGTTTATATTAGCACTACACAGCCTCCAAATGTTTGATAAATGTTCGGCTTAGGGTTCTAGGGGAAATGATGGACCAGTGCATGTATTATGAGTGGAATGACTATATGATGATGAAAGGAATGAATATATGTGTATTTAAATTATGAAGCCTAGCCCTTTTTCAAAGATTATACCTCTTGTGAGCCTTTTTATGTTAATGCAAGGGCAATGTTTGATGATGATCTATTCTTATGTTTGAATTGTTGGTCTCTTATGTTATTATGTTCTTTGGAATAGCTGATGAGTTATTGAGTGCTTATGCTAAGGTTTATGCTCTTATAAATTGTGAAGCATACTAGAAGGGGTTATGAACTATGATATATGTTTTACTCTCTAGTACAAGGCCAATTCCTATATGTAGGGGTTATGAACTATATTGTACACCTTAACCTTATGCATGAATCAATGCTACTCACTTACTCATATCCACACGTAGGGGTTATGAACTATGTTGTACTCCTTACCCTCGTGTATGGTTTGAGCCTATGCAAGGTAGACATATGTAGGGGTTATGACCTATGCTACCTTCTACCCTCATGTACTATTCACTTACTCAGTTCTACATGTAAGGGTTATGAACTAGGTTGCACTCCTTACCCTCCTGTATGATTTGTGAAATGACACCAAAAATTGCTCGAAAATGTGCCTCAAAAGTCCAGACTTTAAAATTATATATATCTTGAAATTCAGGCATAATATGGAAAATTTGACTTTATATTCTTGTTCAGGGAATTAAAATTAGGGGGAGAAGGATCTAACCCTGATTTATGAGCAAACGATTAGCAATTTCAATTTTCATAATTTTTCTTATCCAGAATCGATCTGCGATAGCATAACGATGAGCAACTATCATGGACATCTTTTAAAATGACTTCAGCAATAGGTTCGCATCATGGACCAGATGCGGGGACCTGTGTATTTTGTTACCAGTGATTTCTATCTTGGTTCAAGACTTTTGGGTTTTGGACCCAAGTGTTTACAACTATGCTTTTACCTATACTTAGCCTTATTTCACCCTCATATCATCCTAAACATTCCCCAATACTCATTCAAACACTTAGCCATATTTTCACTCCTAAATTCAAGTCCCAGACCCTCATCCTAAGCTATAGTTTTCCTTCAAGGTTTTCTTCAAGATTCAAGTCTCCATGTACATCTCCAAGCTAAGGTATGTGGGTTTCTTTCATGCATTCCTTTCATCCATGATACCCAAGTCTCCTTGTACTCAAATTTCATGATTTAAATCTAATTTACCAACAGGTCTTGCTCATTATGAAATTCACTGCTCACTATGTTAAAGCTATATGAAATTGTGACTGTTTTGCTATGTTTTGAGCTATAAATCTTTGATCTATTATAAGATTTGACGAGGGTTTTGATGTTTATTGCTTGAGGGTATTGCAAGGTATTGATTGATGGTTTTATAAAGGATTTTCTTGCATGATGTCATCTCTATATTTCATGATTTTATACTAGCATTACACACCCTCTAAGAGTTTGATAAAATGTCCGGTTATGGTTTCTTGAGGAATTGAAGGTCCAAAGCATTAGACATGATATGATTGACTATATTATGATGAAATAAGCTTATATATGATAAATTCTATATAAAGTGTTGCAGTAGGCCATGCCCAATCCGGGGAACTAAGAACTCGGATAACCTAGATGGGATTTGTACTCAGCAACCTAGTGAAAGGTTTGTACTTCTCCACCTAATGATGTGGCGGTATCATCACTAACCTAGATGGGGGTTTGTACTCTCCAACCTAGGGAGGAGTTTGTATATCACCACCTAGGTGATGGGGATGCATCATCACCAACCTAGTGAGCGATTTGTACCGCACCACCTAAGTGATGGGGCGACATCATCACAAACATACCAAGGGGTTTATACCTTGGAAATATATCTTGGTATCTTCTACACATATAATATCCCATATAAGCATGAGCTATTTGAGCATGTTTTACTAATGTATTTATAATATATATCATATTCTTATATTATGCCTATTGCCTATTGTTACACATTTGACTATGATGCCTAATTCTGGTTTCATTGCATTCTATATACTTTGTACATTCAAACGTACTACACATACTCTTACCCACATGATATCACCATATAGGAATCAGTGCTCAAGTTGATCATCATCATCCTCCACGTGGCTAGTTCGATACTACTCAAGCTTGTGGTGAGTTCTCCACTTTGGGGAACTTAGTCTATGTTGCTCTTATTATGTAATGAGATATTCTTCTTTATTGTCTATTTTGACAATGAGGGTGAGCCCGTTTGTTTTGTATTGTCATCCGCTCTTATCTATGTATTAGAATTTTTTGTTGGACATATGATGTATCTATTGAAAGAACCTTGACTCTATTATCCTTGATATCTATGATGTGAAAATGCATTCCCTTAGCCCCGGTTGCCCCACTTTATTATCTCTTGATGCTTATTTTTAATTCTTCCATGACCAAGGATGTGTAATGATGTTCTATGAGGCTTGCTTGGGCTACCTTTAGGTTCCTCTTGCATTGTGTCACATCCAGGCCCTATGCTTAGGTCATGACAAACTTGGTATCAGAGAAATAGGTTGATAGATCCTCGTAGTCCAACACACCACGTCAATTAGAGTCCTATTCATAGTTGTGAAGTATGCCACGACTTTGAGTAGGAGGCTAAGAGATGTTTTAGAAAATATTTCCCTTTTTCATATTATAAGTCGTGCTATAGAGTTGTGGCAAGTTATTCCCCTAACGTTTGTTCTTTGCTATGCTAGATCATGCTAAATACTTGAGGAAGAAGGGACCAAACTACCTAGGAGCAATCTACCAATGGTGAGTTCTAGGATGCTCTCACTTTACTTGCCCAAGTTGTGGCCAACCAAGTCAACCAAGGGGCCAAAGCCTGACACGCTACTACATCGAGAGCTAGGGTAAGATACTTCATAAGGATGAATCCTCTGGTGATCTGTGGTTCAAAGGTAGATGAAGATCCATAAGAGTTCATTGATGAGGTCTACAAAATCTTCAATGTCATGGGTATTGGCCAAATGAAAAGGTGGAGTTGGCGGCATACCAACTCAAAGGGGTAGCCTAAATATGGTATGATCAATGGAAGGGTGAGAAGCGAATTAACAATGTGGTATTTTTAGAAGACTTCAAATTTTCTTTCTTTAATCAATTTTTCCCTCTTAAGGTTAAGGAAGATAAGTTTGTAGAGTTTATAAACTTGAAACAAGGTGCTATGTATGTAAGGGAGTATTCCTTCAAGTTTAATCAACTTTTAAAATATTCTCCTTATTTGGTGGCCGATCCTAGATCTAGGATGAATAAGTTCGTGATGGGGTCTTTGACTTGGTAAGTGAATAATGTCAGTCTGCCTTGCTAATTAGTGATGGGGACTTGACTCAGTTGATGACTTATGCCGAGCAATTAGAGGAGGAGAAATTGAGGACGAGAAGAGGGGATGAGGCCAAAAGGGCCTGATTTGAGGGTAAATTTCAAAAGGGTGCTAGATTTCATCAAGGCCAAGGGCCTTCTCATACTACTAATAGGGGGTTTGCCAATGACCTCCCTAGGCCTCAAGGTGTTGGTGTTGTGGCGCCTATTGATGTGTGTGCTACATGCTTGAAGAGTCATAAAGGCCCATGTTTAAATGGTTCGAATGCATGCTTTGATTATGAAGAGCTTGGTCACAAAAGGATGGATTGTTCAAGAAACCGTGGCAATGATCGGGATGCAAATGCAATTCCATTAGGTAGTGGTGGTCCTCAAGGTGGTGCCTCGAGCCACAATCGGTTTTATTCTCTACATGGAAGGCAAGGAGTTGGTGAGGTTCCTGATATTGTTACCGATATGTTGAAAATCTTTGACTTTGATGTATATGCTTTGATTGATTTTTGTGCTACTCTTTACTTTGTTACCCTTTTTATTGCTAAAAAGTTCCATCATTAACCCTGAGTTGTTGCATGAGTTATATGAAGTGTCTACTCCTATTGGTGCCTCTATTGTTGTTACGAAAGTTTATAGGAGTTGTCCTATTTATATTTTGCATAAGTGGTTGCCTTGTGATGTTGTTGAATTAGACATGGTAGGTTTTGATATCATTCTTGGGATAGATTGGTTGCATGCCTATTATACTTCTATTGATTCTAGAACCCATAGGGTAAAGTTTCAACTCCCTAATGAACCCATCCTTGAGTGTGAAAGTCAAGATGTGGTGGTCAAGGGTAGATTCATTTCATGCATTAAAGCCCGCAAGTTGATCTCTAAGGGGTGTCTTTATAATCTTATGAGGGATAGAGATGTGGAGTCTAAAACACCTTCCATAGAGTCTGTTCCAATTGTAAATAAGTTACTTTATATCTTCCCAAATGACCTTCTCGGTGTTCCTCCCAAATGGAATATATATTTTGGTATATACCTCCTCCCCGATACTCAATCTATCTCCATTCTCCCTTACCGTATAGCCCCAGCGGAGTTGAAGGAGTGAAAGTAACAATTGAAAGATTTGTTTGAGAAGGGATTTATTAGATTTAGCCAATCACCTTGGGGTGAACTGTGTTGTTCTTGAAAAAGAAGGATGGGTCACTTAGAATGTGCATTGACTTCCGGCAACTCAATAGGGTCACTATAAAGAATAGGAATCCTCTTCCAAGAATTGATGATTTGTTTGACTAATTGCATGGGGCTAGCTATTTCTGTAAGATTGATCTTTAGTCTAGATATCATCAAGTGAGGGTAAGGGAATGTAATATTCCTAAGATGGCCTTCTAGTCTAGATATGGTCATTATGAGTTTGTCGTGATATCGTTTGGGTTGATATCTAGAATAGGGAATTCAAACCTTACCTTGATTCTTTTGTTGTAGTCTTCATTGATGACAATTTGATCTATTGACATAGTAGGGAGGAGCATATAGGGCATTCGAGGGTTGTGTTACAAAGATTGAGGGAGGAGAAATTGTCGCCAAATATGACAAGTGTGAATTTTGGTTGAAGGAGGTGGCATTCTTGGGTCATGTGATGTCGCGGGATGGTATAAAAGTGGATCCTAAGTAAAATGATGTGATTAGAATTTGCCCTAGACCATTGATCCCATTAGATATTAGGAGCTTCTTCGGCCTAGCAGGTTATTATAGAAGATTTGTGAATGGGTTGTATGTTGATGTAAAATGGTAAAGTCATAGCTTATGCTTCTAGACAACTTAAGGTACATGAAAGGAACTACCCCACCCATGATCTAGAGTTACCCGTTGTTGTTTTTGCATTAAAGATTTGATATCACTACTTATATAGGGTGTATGTTGATGTGTTCATCAATCACAAGAGCCTCCAATATTTCTTCACTCCAAAAGATCTCAACTTGAGGCAAAGAAGGTAGTTAGAACTTCCTAAAGACTATGATATGAGTGTGCACTATCATCTGGGTAAAGCAAATGTAGTTGTGGATGCTTTGAGTAGGGTGCCTATGGGTAGCCTAGCTCATATTTATGGTCGTGATAAGGAGATGGCTAGGGAGGTGAATCAATTGGCTAGATTAGGGGTTAGGTTGGAAGAGGTTAGTGATTATGGTGGTGGTGGTGTTAATGGGTCTAAGTCTTCATTAGTTGATGAGGTGATAGCAAAATAGGATCTTGATTCCTCCTTGCTTGTATTAAAGGTCTTGGTGAAAAAGGGCAAAGTAGAGATTTTCTCCCATGGGGGAGATGGTGCCCTTAGGTACCAAGGTAGATTATGTGCGCCTTGTGTTGATGGTTTGAGGGAGAAGATCCTTGATGAGGCCCACAATTCTTCTTGTTCTATCTACCCCGGGTCCACTAAAATGTATAGAGATTTGAGGGAGGTATATTGGTGGGGAGGCATGAAGAGGGACATTGTCAAATTCATTTTTGGTTGCCATTGTTGTCAACAAGTCAAAGCTAAACATCAAAGGTCGAGTGGCCTAGCCTAAGACATAGAGATTCCCACATGGAAGTGGGAGATGATTAATATGGATTTTGTGCTTGGGTTGCCTAAGACTATAAAAGGTTTTGATTCCATTTGGTTGGTGGTTGATAGGATGATTAAATCAGCCCACTTTCTACCGGTTATGACCACATATGGGTTTGAAGAATATGCAAGGTTGTACATCCATGAGACAGTGAGGTTACATGGTATTCCTTTTTCCATTATATCGGATCGTGGTGCAGAATTCACTTCATACTTTTGGAGATCTTTTCAAAGAGGTCTTGCTACAAAAGTTCACCTTAGTATGACCTTCTACCCTTAAATGGATGACCAAGTCGAAAGAACCATTCAAACCCTTGAAGATATGCTTAGGGCATGTGTATTAGAGTTGAGGGGTAGTTGGCATGACCATCTTCCTTTGATTGAGTTTGTCAACAACAATAGCTATCACTCTACCATCAATATGGCTTCTTTTGAGGCTATTTATGGAAGACATTATAGATCACTGGTTTATTGGTTTAATGTTGGAGACATGGCTTTATTGGGACTGGATCTTGTTATGGAGGCTTTTGAGAAGTTTAGGATGATTAGGGAGAGATTGAAGACAGCCAGAGTTGTTAAAAATCGTATGCTGATGAGAAAAAGAGACCTTAAATTCAAAGTGGGTGATTGGATTTATTTAAAGGTTTCACCAGTGAAAGTTGTGGTCTATTTTGGTAAAAAAGGGAAGTTGAATCTAAGATATGTTGATCCTTATGTGGTCTTGAAGAGGGTTGGCAAGATAGCTTGTGAATTGAAGTTGCCTAGTGAAATGAATTTGGTTCATCCGGTGTTCCATGTCTCTACGTTGAGAAAATGTGTTAGTGTTCCTAATGCTATTGTGCCTCTTAATGATGTGGGTTTTTTTGAGGATAACTTGACTTATGAGGAGACTGCGGTTCAGATTTTGGATAGGCAAGTGATGAGATTGAGGAATAAGGAGGTGGCATCCGTTAAGGTCCTTTGGAGGAACCAACAAGTTGAGAGTGCTACATGGGAGGCCGAGGCATACATGCAAAAGAAATAACCTTATCTCTTCCACTCCTCTCAAGCCTAGGGTACTGACTCTAAGTCCCCTATGTGATTTCAAATCTTATATTTCAGCCCCTATTTTATTTATATGCATTCATGTTTAAGTTGACAAATTTATGATGATCTTTACACTTATGTTGAGGTTTTGAAAATGGTGTTTAAATATAATAATGCATTCTCGTTGGTGCTAATTTGTTCATGATCACTTGTCTTATACGTCTCTTTTACATTCGGGGATGAAGTTCCTAAGGGGAGATATAGAAATGACCCCAAAACGTGCCTAAAAATGTGCCTCCGAATGCCCAGAATATTAAACTCTATATATCTCAATATTCGTGTGTGATATCAAAAAACTAACTTCATATTATTGTTCACGGGGTCAAAATTAGGGGGACAAGGGTCTAACCCCGATTTAAGAGCAAATGTTTAGCAATTTCAATTTTTATAATTTTTCTTATCCAGAATCAATCCGCGACAGCACCATAATGCACAGCTGTCGCGGACATGTTTAATATGACCTCTGCAGTAGGCTCGAATTGTGGACCAGGCACAGACCTATGTATTTTGTTGCCAATTATTTCTATCTCGGTCCAAGGCTTTTGGGTCTTGAGCCTAAGTATTTCCAACCATGTTTTTTTCACCCTCATATCATCCTAAAAATTCTCCAATACTCACTAAAACACTTATCTATATTTTCACTCCCAAATTCAAGTCCCAAACCATCATCCTAAGGTAAGGTTTTCCTTCAAGGTTTTCTTCAATATTCAAGTCTCCATCTCTAATCTTCACCAAGTTCATCTCCAAGCTAAGGTATGTGGGTTTCTTTCATGGGTTCCTTTCACCCATGATACCCAAGCCTCCTTTTACACAAATTGTATGATTTAAAGTTGATTCACAAATGGGTCTTTCTTATTATAAAATTCACTGTACACTATGTTAAAGCTATATGAAATTGTGACTGTTTTGCTATGTTTTGAGAAGGGGTTTTGATGTATGTTTCTTGAGGGTGTTGCAAGGTGTTGATTAATGGTTTTACAAAGGATTTTCTTTCATAAATTTCATCTCTACATTTCATGGTTTAATACTAGTATTACACACCTCTAAGCGTTTGATAAAATATCCAGTTATGGTTTCTTAAGGAATTGAAAGTCCAAAACATGAGACATGATATTATTGACTATAAGATGATGAAATGAGCTTATATATATGATAAATTCTATATAAAGTGTTGCCTTAGACCATGCCTAATTCGGGGGGACTAAGAATCGGTATAACTTAGATGGGGGTCTGTACTCATAAACCGAGTGAAGGGTTTGTACTTCTCCATCTAGTGATAGGGTAGCATCATCACTAACCTAGATGGGGGTTTGTACTTATAAATCTAGTAAGGGGCTTTTACCACACCACCTAGGTGATGGGGCGGCATCATCACCAACCTAGTGAGGGGTTTGTACCTCATCACCTAAATGATGGGGCGGCATCATCACCAACCTACCTAGGGATTTATACCTTGGAAATATATCTTGGTGTCTTCTACACCACATGATATCCTATATGAGCATGAGCTACTTAAGCATGTTTAACAGATGTGTTGATCATGTATGTTATATTGTTATATTATGCCTTGCCTATTGTTATGCATTTGACTATGATGCCGAATTCTTATTGCATTGTATCCTACATACTTAGTATACTCAAACGTACTAAAGCATACTCTTGCCTACATAATATCACCATGTAGGAACCAGTGCTCAAGTTGATCATCCTCATCCTCCACGTGGCTTGTTTTATACTACTCAAGCTTGTGGTGAGTCCTCCACTTTGGAGACCTTAGTCTATATTGCTCTTATTATGTATTCAGACATTCTTCTTTATTATCTATTTTGGCATGAGGGTGAGCCCTGTTGCTTTGTCTTGGCCCCCACTCTTATCTATGTATTAGAGGTGTTTGTTGGACATGTTATGTATCTATGCTAAGAGCCTTGACTCTATTATCCTTGATGTATATGAGATGAAAGTGCTTTCCCTTAACCCCGTTTGCCCCACTTTATTATCTCTTGGTGCTTGTTTTATTGCTTCCACGATCAAGGATTGTAATGATATTCTAAAAGGCTTGCTTGGGGTTTGTTTGGGTCCCCCCATTTGTCATGTCACGTCAAAGCCCTAGGTTTAGGTCGTGACAAATGTTTCATGGATAAGTATGAGATTTCATGAAAATAATGTTTAAGTTGCATTGAAGTACTCTTCTTAAGTATGTTTCCATCAAATATCAAGACGAATGTTCCCAAGCGATAGAAATTGTAACATCTCCCATGTGACTCAAAAATGCTATTATGGTGTATTTCTTGAATATCTTAAAATTTGTGTATTTTTTGACATATTCGACTGCATATTCTTTTTCAAGAGGCAAAATTGTGTAAGAAAAGGGTCACCTTTGATTTTTTGGTCACCCATATCAAAAAATTATTTTTGGACTGATTTTGGCCTTGACTAGAAAAGTGTGTGACCAGTACACATCGTGGACTTGTTCCCCTATAGAAAAAATATTATGGGGAAGCGTGATGCGCCTTTTGTCTCTACATGTGTAAATTTTTTTCGAACTTTCTCTGCTTCAAGTGAGGGCAATTAGATCATAACCCAACATCCTTATAGATGGGATTCTTCAATTATTCCACCATTTTTTGCCCAAATTCACTCCTTATACTCTCAAAATCCTCTCCAACCCTCACCAAAAAACCCTTATTAAATTCCAAAACTCTCAAGAGCTTTCATTGAAGATAAAGAATACAAGTGAATCATTCAAGCCTCCTCAAGTCTCCTTTATTTAATTTCAAGGTTTAAGTTATGTGGGTCTTTCATCTGTCAGTTCTTCCACACATGGAGTCCCCTGAACTATTTCATTAAATTACTTTATTTCAATGGCTAATTTCTTATGGGTACTTTCTATTATTACTCCTATTCTTGAAATATGTTGGACATGTTTTGGATATTGGCCTATTGAAGCATGAGATTTTATCAAGGAGTGAAATTATGATATATTTATGATACTAAAGCTTTGTATGTTATGATATCTTGAAAGACTTAGAAAGACTATAGGTTTTTGAATGGATTTCACAATACCCAAAATGAGGACTTTACTACTATGTTCATGGATTGCTTTGATTGATTCTTAAATGACATTATTTTACTCTTCTCATATACTTTACTCTTGAATTGCATGATTTTAAGCATATATGCACATACCTACCATGTTAGACTAAAGTTATGTGACAAGCCTCATATGTTGATGAAAATCTTATGGCAAAATATGTGAGTTATGAATGTTATGAATGTTTAAGGGATAATAAGCTTCTATGGATTCATGAGAAAATTATGGGAGTTATGAATGATGTGAAGTACTTTCTATGATGTTATGAAGTTTTAGTTTTGATGAGGTACTTTATGATAATATTATGATATTATGAGACTGTATATTATGATATGATTATGGATTGAGTATACTATGGAATTATTACCCTAACACTGAGAGGACCTTGGTAGACTTTCATTGTCCTTAAACTATGTGCCACCATAGGTTTGTAATATTGATTCCCTAAATGGGCTTGCACCTACTAAAAATGACATGTCATAAGGTAGGGGATATTTATTGACACCTACCAAAAAGACCACATCGTAAGGTGAAGACATCTTGTGAAACCTACCTAAGTTAACGGTATTTTGGTAACAATTTCTAAAAAGGCTATGTCATAAGGTGAGTGTTTGGTTTGACTTGGCAAAGTAAACCACTCTTTTTTTGGTGTGGAGTGAACATCAAGATTTCAAATAGTAGATCACTTAGTATTATATATTTGTTTATGGTCCTTCCCACATATGTATGATACGTCATGTGATTTAGTTATTCCCTATACATGTTTTGACTAAGGCATTCATTATCCATGTCATATTGAGCTTATATCCTTTAAATATGATTATACATCTTTGAATATGATTATGCATCTTGTCTAAATAGTAGATCACTTAGTCTTATATGTTGGTTTATGATTATGCATCTGCCCGCATACTTAGTACATTTCGAGTACTAACACATACTTTTTTCCTACATGATCTAACCACGTAGGGACCAGAGATCCTATTCAGCCACCTCACATGACTAGTTGGATTGCTGCTTGATCGCTATTGGTAAGTCCTCAATTTTGCGGACAATATCTATTTTTCTTTCATGCCTATGTTAAGACATGTCTATTTTTAGATATTTACTTTTGAGGGTGAGCTCGGGAGATATCTTGGTCTCCGCTCCACTCATGTTAGAAGTGTTGTTGGATAATGTAAATATATGGCTATAATGAAGCTTATGTAATTATTTAAGACTTCCTTTAGTCCCTATCCCTTATATGTGTTACTAAGTGTTTGTGCCATGTGATAGAAGTCCTAAGCCCTTGTCTTCCCCATAGCTTGAGTCCTACTTATCCTCCCGTTAGTCTTTGCTTGTTATTTGATGGTGGAACTTCTTATTCCCTTTCTATCACCATAGCTTGAGTCCAAAGCCCCATTTCCCTTAGATTTAATTACTTGATGCTTCCACAACCAAGGATGTTCTTACTTATTCTTATAGGCTTGTTTGGGGTTCCTTTTGGTTCCCTATTTGGCGTGCCTCACCTAGGACCTAGGCTTGGGTCATGACTTCGGGTATTTGTTTGGCTTGTGTTATGATATGATATTTAGGGAAAGGGGCGTTCAGCCACTTGACAGGATAGAGTCTCCATATATGCTTCCAAGTAGTTTAAGGTGCATGAGCGGAACTACCTCACACATGGTTTGGATTTGGTGCCGAAGGTCTTTGTATTAAAATTTGGAGAAATTATTTATATGGTACTCACTATGAGATCTTTATCGATCACCATAGTCTTTAGTACATTTTCATTCAGGAGGATCTTAATCTGAAGTAGTGTTTGTGGTTGGAGTAGCTAAAAGACTATGACGCTACTATTCTTTATTGTCCAGGCAAGGTAAAGGTAGTAGCAGATGCCTTGAGCTGAAAAGTGGTGAGTGTGGGCAGTTTGGTATTTTTATTAGTTAAGCAGTAGCCTCTAGTTTCGAACATTCAATCTCTAGATAACAAGATTATTCAACTTGATATTTCTGAGTTGCGTAGAGTTAAAGTGCTTACTTTAGTGGAAGCTAGATATTCTTTATTAGAGCAGATATGGGCTTATCAGTTTTTGATGATCCACAATTGAGAGTGATTTGTAATAAGGTACTCAGTGGGGAGGCTAAGAAGGTGACTGATGAAATAGTTTAGCGGTAGTCAACCTTCTCTGTGAGGAGCCGATTTGTTCCCATGTCGTATTATCAAGAATTGGCTTAAAGGAAATATTATATTAAAACTAGCTAGGCAAAGTTACTAATCGGTATTGGAAGTCACCTAAATTCAAATATGAACGCATATGTTGAATAAATATTAAGACAATTATAAGGATTATGAATTGAATTCAGGTCATAGATAATTTCAGACTAATTTTACTATCCAGACTATATTATTAACTTATTTTAAAAACTAATAATCATCCAATCAAGATTGATTCACTGGATTATACTATCCGTAGGTTTAATAGTGTCCTTCAATGTCAATGTCTAACACTATTATTTATACTATTAAATTCAAATTATAGTCTCCAATAATTAATTAACAAATTGGCCAAACTAATTAATTTGTAAATTCTACAATTGAAAATAACTAGTATAGAACAAATAATTTTATAGATTGGACTAATAATATTATTCTACATATCTAATTCCCTACTTCAATTCATAATCCTAAAATAAATTAAGTAGACATGATGATAAATATACAACTACATAATATGAAATAATATTGAAACATTATAATAATTTTATTACAAGATAAAATAACCATGAAAGCTTACAATAGTAAGTAAAATATTACACTGCGTGAACACGAACGACCCACAAAATCAACTTGTTCACTTCATACTACAAGACAAAGCCTATAAAGAAGAGAAAATGACAAGATGAAACAAGAATTTTCCTCCGTATGAAAATGAATATCGGATCGACTATAGATAGGCACGAAGAACGATCATTCTTACACGAAGGACCGTCGTCCTCCCGCGAAGGATGGGCGTCCTTTAACGCCTTTTTCCCTTTTGCAGATTATTTTTCACCTTTTGATGATATGCTTTTTAATGTTTTACTATTTTCTCCATTTTGAGGAATGTCTTTCTTCATCAACTTTTGATTTTTATCCGAGCTTCATGATATGATTTACTAGCACTCCTTTTTATTTCATTTTGACTTCGTTTTGCATTAATTCCTGTATTAAACCTTGAACAGGCTTTGTTTATACAATTCATATATTTTGAAAATATTTTTAAATAAAAGAATTAATATTCTTTGAATTATTTAATTAATTTAGCAGAAACACTTTAAATATTAGTCCCAAGATAAGAATGAAATGAGCTTATCAAATTCCTCACATTTAAGCTTTGTTTGATCTCAAGCAATAAACTGTTTAAAAAAAGATTAGGATAACAAAAGATTTGGATAACAAAAAAAGCATGAGATTTAGTTCTGCTAAATCAATTATTTGCCCAAATTATATCCACCAGTCATTCTACACAATTCCGAGGGAAAAAAAAGAAAATTAGTAATCAACTCTTTCATTTCTTACAGTGGTAAAGTCAAGTAAAATTTAATGACTCAATTTGAAAGTTGTTTAAGAAAAGAAAATTTTAAAATGTAGGGGTTATTTGTTAACACAACCTTTTCGTGTTGACACGAGAATACTGTAATTTTTCAAAATTGTCTATCCTCACCAAATGATATAATACCAAATTTTTTTTAGTTAGACAATCCATACTCTCTTTTCAAATGGTAATAGGTCTCATCAAATGACATAGAACCAAATACTTTTTGACTTATTATCTCATTCTAAACTCAGTCTCGATAAGGTGTGTTTCTTTCATCTGACTTGATTTGAAAATCCCCTAATGTTCTGAAAGGATCTTTTACATGAACAACAAATGCTCATATTTTGAAAATAGCGGAGCACTATCTAAAAAGATATCCAACAATGTGTTTAAAAATTAACTAACTTTTTTTTTTAGATAATTAAGATTGATTTAACTAACTTTGTTCCTCAACTTTCAATTCTGACAGAAATTACAAAAAATATGTGTAAGTATATAGCATAAAAAAAGAAAGTTGGAATTTTTTATTTTTTTTTAACATGGTAAGTAATTTTCAAAATAAATTTGATTGTTATGATCATGTAACTAATTCCAATTAGTATAGATTAAAATACTCCTAACGAGTATTTTTATCTGAAACTCTATTCTCCACGCACTTAGAGGGAACCGCGCCCTCACGGATCAACATGCTTGATAATTAGAGTTTTAGGTTAAAACATTCACATTAAAAACTAATATATCCTCACAAGATAAACATTATACCATTGAAGTTTAGGAATAAAATAAAGCAACGCATGTAAACAAACATATCACAATAATAGAGAAAAGGGCGTTGAGCTTAGAAAACTTACCCAATGAGTATCGACAAAGTCTGTCCAAACCAAAATCCAGAAAAATCTATCTTAAATAGCAAAACATCAATAGTACAAAATGAGAAAAGTCATACTAGGTAAGGGGGCTGGAACTACTGCTGGGTAGACATCTATCCGGCAACTAAGCAAAGTACATCTCCTCCACCCATGAGTATATCTTGTCAAACTGGTCATCCTGTACTATCTGGCGCTCCACCTGTGTTATAGTCCATGCCTTCCAATGAGCATTCTGCGCAGCGGTCCACCGGTGTTGTGTCACCGGAAATTGTTAGACCCCATAATTAATTCAATCGAAGAAAATTGTTCAATTGGAAAAGTTATGATGATCATGGCATAATTTAAATTAAGTAAGTTCGCGGTGCTTAATTATAATTAGAGCATATATTTTAAGTTGGAGTCGGGAGTCCTCAATTGGATTAAAATAGAAAAGTTTGGGGACCTAA